>JAMLFT010007726.1:0-14493 GCA_026544285.1 Pachyrhizus erosus | reverse complement strand
AAAAGAATCTTTTTTATATGAAAATAAAAATAATAATAATTTATCATTATATCATATTTTGAATTATTAAGATTAAAACACACCAGATTGTGTGGGTTTTTTAATTATGTTTTATAATTAAAATGTCACATGACTTTTAAGTTATCACATAACATCAAATTTTGTCTATTTATGTATAATTATACAATATAGGTTTAATTATTTCATTCTTATATAAAAATAATCATTTCATTAAATATACTCTCTCACTAAACATTAAATTTGAATTCGATTCTTAAAAAATGATTTTTTTTATTTTTGTCCTTTTGAAAATAATTGACTTTGAATTTTTAAAGAATTTTTTTTATTTTAGTTCTTATTATCATGTTTTCTTTTAGTCCCTACTATCTATTAAATGATAATATAATAATGAAGTTGACGATCTAGTAACTTGTCATAATCGAAGAGTCTGACAAGATAATTATATATAGTTATTTTTTTCAAATTGTATCTTTGAATTTCTTATTAATTTGTTTTATATTATTACATATTTTGAACAGATAAAAATTTAAAAATACAGTTTATTAAAAAAAATCATGTGATTATCGTGACACTTTTTAATGACATTATAAGTCATTATATTATCAAAATTGTACAATATTATTTAGTATTATTATTTGACAATAGACACTAAAATAAAAATATTTTTAAAGGACAAAAATAAATCAAAAGAATTACAATAAAAAAGATATATTTTTTAGAGATTAAATTAATATTTAGACCATATATATATATATATATATATATGCCCTAGCCGATTAATTGACACGTAAAACAATTTGACAAAGTTAACTATTAACTAAACTATCAAAGTAATTTAAAAAGACATAGCATGGGATGTACAAAACTATTTGGTGTGTTTAGAATAGGCAGAAAATTAAGCTATTTCAATAATTGATTATATTCAAAATTAATTTCCATTTAAGTAAATTTGTTTGCAATTTTTTTAGGATATTTTCAAATCGATTATATTTTATATATCTAAATAATGATTCCATCATTTGTAATTGAAAAGAATGTGTATGAGGAGTTTTTGAACAAACCTTGATTTATATTTCTCCTCGTTGTTTTTGTATAAATTATTCATTTTTTAAGTGATTTTAAGATAATTAAAGTATGTAAAAAGAGATAGATCATAAAATAATGTATTATAGCTACACTGCCACATTTGAAAAATCTAGATGTATGATAAGTAAATGGACATTTGATTTTGTTTATATATCTTTTTAAATAATTTTTTTCTTCTAACAAACACACTTAATTTTCTATTTCTTCTCTCTTCATCCTATTTCTTTATCATTTTTCTTTCAACAAATTATGAGTTAAACGTATTTTACCCTCTTACATTTTTTCTTCAAAATAATTGTAAAAATTTCTAATTAATTATAAAGAGTTTGGAAGATCAATATTATATTGATTTGGATGAAACTAAACTTAGATCACTTAAGTAAAATCTTATGTTATGAATAAACAAATATAATTAAAAAGATATCAAAACTCACTAAAATTAGTTCCTTAATAAAAGTTAGCTGTAAACAAAAAATCCAAAACTTCAGTTCGGATGTATTATAACTAAATTAGCATTTGATTTCCATTTTTTAATCTTTTTAAATTGATATGGACAATTTAAGTTTAAATTTATTAAGTTTAAGTATTGGTGTTTGGGAAGAATTATTTAAAAAATAAAAATAAAAAGACTTAAATCTATTTTTGATCTTTGATAAATATTCAAATTTTGTGTTTGGTTCCTATTAAAAAAATTATTCTTCATTTATGATAAAATAAAAATTTTACTTTTAATCTTTATATTTGTTTATATAATACTTTAAAAAAGAAACAAAAAATAATTTAGATAGCACTTTAATGATTAAAAATAAAATTTTTATTTTATCAAGAACCAATGAAAAAGAAAAAATTTAATAGATATCAAATAAAAAATTCAAATATTTATTAAAAAAACATATTTAAGTCAAATAAAAAATATAAAATTAGAAACTTAAAAGAAAAAATATACGTTTCTTAAAACAATTAGTCAAAGAGTAAAGACTCAAATTTACTATATGAAATAGACTTGAAGAGTTAATATGATTAATTTGCTTATTTTTAATTTATAATTTTATTTTAAAAAATTTGAAAGATTGTGCGGTATATGTTCTAATTTTATTTTTTTATATAAAAAAGACTTAGATAAGGAACGGTTCATAAATACTTTTAATTTTTTGGAAAAAAATGAAAAAACTAATTTTACCTATATGCCGTCTAAGGTGAGTTTTGATAAAGAAATGACTGGTTGTTAAGTGAGAGCTTAACTGCATATAATATACTCCTTCCTATCCTGTTTATAAGGCACAGATCAAAAATGATGTTTTTATAAGACCCAACTCATATTATATTTTGTATTAATTAATTTTAGATTAAAATATTTTTAATTAAAATTGATAATTAATTAATAGAAAGAGTGGGTAATATTAATGGTATAGATATTTAAAAAAAATATTTAAGATCAATTTAAAACTTTTAAGTATATTAACCAATTTTTTTAATCATAAAAAATTAAATAATTGGATTTTATAAATTGGACCTATGGAGTACCAAATTTGTGTGACATTATATGAATCTATTTATATCCACATACTCACTATAGAATTATGTTCTTATTTTATTCATGGTATTAAAATTATTCTTCTTTTAATTAATTTATAATATATCAATCATATTTAATCTATTTACCAACATTGTTCTACTGTTAAAGCGGAGCTATGGCAATTTTTTATGGACTTTGCACGATGGGTTCATCAAGATCATTGTTGAGCCAGAATCTTTATATGCGACAAGGATGATTAATGATGGATATGCTACTGAACAATACTTTCAGATGTTGGAAGAAATAAAGTCCATATGTGTACAGTTCCAACAATGTGGTCTTACCGTTGATTGTGAATGTCAGTTTATTTATTGATTGATATGCCTGCATTTGCTGTTGGCCCCCTTCAGGGTGATTCTATTTGTAATTCCTATTTTGGTGATTAATTGATTTCTGGTTAGCAAAAAAATAAAATAAAATTAACCTTTGTATTGTGCGTGAAACTCATTATTAAAAAAGATTGTGTGTATCCTATAAGGAATTAAAAGTCTTTCTATAAAAATATTATGCAAGTCACATACAAAAAAATGTATTATCAACTCACAAAATTTGTATATTTTTGCCACAAAATAGAAAATAATCTATATTAAATGAATAAAATCTATAGATGGAGCTTCTAACAAGCTTCTCATTCAAAAAGTCATTATTAAAATATCTATATCCATCCATTTGATTAATTATTTTTTCTGGGAGGTTAAATTGCGATTCTTGTAGTATTTATGGAACTGTTGCACTACAAGGTATAGATCAGAAATCTGATTTTGGTTCTCAACGTGATGATGATCATTATTATATTCACCCATTTGATGAGACACACTATTTGGGAGGTTGAACTGCATCAAATCTTGTTCTTGCTACATTTGTTGTGGTTGCTACAAAATAAAAAATTTGGAGTAGGAAGCTAATTTTGTTGATCAATTTTGTAAGATTATGTCATGGACTTTTTTTTTTCTCTTTCTTTGATACATTATTATGCTTTTTTAGCATGAGGCGTAATTTGAGTTGGAGTTTTTGTTTCAACAACATATTTCGAAATATTTATTCAATTTTTTTAATCATATTTCTCAAGCCTAATTAGAAATAACCTATTAAAGAAAAAACAAATATAAAGAAAAACACATCTTCGAATAAAATCAATGAAAAATTAAATATAAAAAATTATTTAAATAATTTAAAAATTTTCAATAAAAAATTACCTATGGTCTTCTTTAGTCTAATGTGTATATTTCTTGCGTTGAACCACCATCAATGACTCACTCAATAACTTGGCGTTGTTGGACATAGTATGAGTGGCGCAGTGCCTCACTATACTCAATGTTGTGAAACAATGTTTCCTCTAACGACACTTCCTTGTCATCCTTAAGCAACTTATTTAGGTTGCAGTAGATGTCCTCATTATGGAGCATTGTGTTGTTATGATTATTCTATTGCATAGGTATGTCAAACATTCTTCTTTCTTTGTTTCCTTCTTTTCCAGTTTTGGTTTCATTTACCTTTATTGTATTTTGTTCATACTTTATATATAGTAATGACTTTGGTTTGCTTTCAAATTTTGGTGCCAAAATATTTGATCATTAAATCGGATTTTGAATTGTCAAGATTAAAACACAAGTCATGAGAGTTTTTTAAAAAACTACATAACATTAAATTTGACAATTTAGGTATAATTATATAGTCTAAATTTAATTTTTCACTCATAAAAATAACTCTCTCACTAAATATACATATATGTATATAGGATTTGTTAACATAAATATATTTATTTTTTACTATATGTGTGTTAGGAAGCACTAAAAAAATCATTTATGGTGGCTTAAAATATAGTTTCTGACAGTTAAAATCACCACAAATATTTTTCCTAACAATTAAAATAGCTATAATATCACATAAGTTAGTATAGGCTATTTGAGGTGTAGTTAAAGGCTGGGTTATGATGTTAGGAGGAGGGGTGAAGGGTGAGGGTTATGAAATAAGGGTGGGTGGGGGGAAGTATAGGAAGGTGCAGGGGAAGACAAGGGTCGATGTAACATAAGTGGGAATGAATGTTTGGGGAATGGATGAAGAAAAAAAGATTAAGGCATACCCATGGAGAATGGAGGAAAAATCAGTAGTTGATGGATGGATGTGATTTGCTCCTCGAGATTAGAAAAAAAAAAAAGGAATACAATGTCTCATCACAGGTATCCATGGACTGTTGAAGGAGAATGTGATGGGTGTCATGTATCTGATGTTGATTCTCTAGTTACGTTTGTAAAAGCACCAATTTCTCAATGATGGCTTGAAGGACATCATCAACTGCTTTGTTTTTTGTGGGAGGCATAAGGTCGGGAATGAAAGCACCAAATGATAAAATGTTTTTACTTCCTAGGTCTAGGGTTTTTATAATAACACACAAACATAAATTAAAATGGATAAAAATAGATACATTTTTTTGCCTCTTACAAATGTGATACATCATTAAATACACATAGTAGAATTAGTTGGTGGGTTAGGATAACACAAGGCCCATTTTAGAGAATTAAAAGAACAACAAAACATCAATAATATAAAAGTAGATAGAGCCATATGCTAATAATAATCCTTGACTCAAAAGGGTTTGATAGATTGACATTTAGATCAAGTATTGATATGAGTTGACCTGTTAACAAAGAGTCACCATCTCAAGTTTGCAACTACATACCATAAATGTTAGAGAAGTATATGATGATGATGTCATCTTAATAAAAAGTGGAATTGTTGAGTATCCTGTTTAAGTGAGTTAATAGAGTAAGAAGGGTTGCTAGTCTTTTTATTTATGTTGTATATCAATCTTTATAAAAAATTGAAAAAACAAATTCATGATCAAACAATATTTATGTAATAAATTTTTACAATAATTAACTTAGCTTGTAAATTGTACAAGATATATGTTGATTTTTATATAATTAAGATTTATCATAAAAAATTATTTTTAAAATATGTTATATTTTAGATTAAAATGAACACTTTAAATTATAAATAACGTTATTTTTAATTGTTGAGCAGTCAAAACAATTATTGAAATAAAAATAGGGATAAAAGATAATAGGTTGTTGAAAGAAATAAATGGTTACAAGGATAAAATATATAAATAAAGATAAAATCATGGTAAATGATAATTTAGTTAGTTGAGAAATAATTTTTTTAATTATTACCTCTTGGAATTTGATTTAAGTTTAACTTAATTGTAAATACTATCTTATAGATTCATAATTTTGGTCTAGTGAGATTTTCAATACATGCTCCACACATTAAAATTGAATATGTCTAATATGAGTAAACATCTTTATTTAATAACAACAAGTAACTTAATAGGGTCAACAGGAGTTGCTAAGATAGATTCTTCTAACATTTTGGGATTTGAGTTTCAACCTAGCTCAACTCAAAGTTCAAGAGGATGAAAATTATGTTCTAGTTATATATATTACTTTGATAATATTATTAATTAATATGAGATCTTTAATAATAACTATAAAGATAGTATGTAAAATATATTTTAAAAGAACAAAAAAAATGTATTAAAAATATATAATTGAAACAGTAGATATTAACTAGAACCATAGGCACATAATAACTATAGATCATTCAATAATCGATAATAAAAAAATCAATATTTTTCACTAAAATTGTGATGTATGCTTCACATTTTCTTGTGTTACGTGAAACTTCCTCCCACAAAATTAAGAGTAATTTTTTTATAATCATATCAATTATCAATTATATATTATAAAAGAAAATTTTGTTATATAGATAGATGTCTATGACGTTAATTCCTTTTCTTTACAAATGTTGTCAGATTTTTTATTTTATTATCTAATTTTCTAATTAATAATGTATAATTATAGTAACTAAAGTGATTACAACGAATGTATATTTTAATTAAATCAATAAACTAAATATTAAATAGGTTTTTATTTTATGTAATATGATAATAAATTTATTAAATCTTATGAATTATGAATTATTTTTTATAATTAAAAATGTTTGTGATTTGAAATTTAAATTTTTTTAAAAAAAAATTCTACAAGTAGTATAAATAGCAAGTCTTGTGACACTTTCTTTTTTTATGCAACGTCTTTTAAGTTCAACTCTTTTGAAAGTATGATGTCTAAAATGATTAAAAGGTCTCAAAATTATAATTTCTATTACTTTTTCATTTTTTATTTTACTTACTTCATCTTTTTGTTATATCTATATTTATTTGATTATTGTTCAATTTGTCATGTTTGTTTTGTAGTTTAATTTTTTTCTTTCAAATAATTGTCTAACTTTTTTATTCTCCTAACATAAATAAATAGTAATTCTTTATAAATGAATATAGATATATTTTGTTATTTGTCTAAAATAAACTTATTTAATCAATTATATTATCGAAAAAGAAGATTTTATCATACAATCACATATTAGATTATAACACCACATAATTCCTTTCTCGTCAAAATATCACTAATCATTTTTAATTTTCTTTTTTAATCTATAAAAATACATAATTATAATAACTAAAAGGATTATAGTGTATATATATTAAATTGGTCAATAAAACTATTAAATACTATATTATATTTTATTTTTAATTTAATAAACAAATCAAATAAATAATTATAGTAATTATTGTAATTGATGTGATTATTTATTAAAAGAATTATT
The DNA here is from genome assembly GCA_026544285.1 of Pachyrhizus erosus. Lineage (NCBI taxonomy): Eukaryota > Viridiplantae > Streptophyta > Magnoliopsida > Fabales > Fabaceae > Pachyrhizus > Pachyrhizus erosus. Next base: position 7,145 of record JAMLFT010007726.1, on the reverse strand, counting down.
TAATTATGAAATATTTAATTAAATCTATTAATCATGATTTAAATATTCTAACTGATAATACAATTATTTATTTTGATTCAAAATAATTAGTAACACTAATAAGAAAGTTGATTCAAATTTATAACAAGATTCAATTTATTTTAAGCAAATGTGTCTGAGATTTTTTTTTCTCATGAAAATACAAATAACAAAAAATCATGATAATAAAAAAATACAAATACAAATTTAGCATGATAAAGTAATTAAGTGATAAATTTATTTATTCACTCTTTTACTCATTATTATTATTAAAATATATAAACATCATCAAACATTAATATTTTATAAATCTTTTTTTTTTACTTGATCAATCTTATCACTCCACAACTTAAATGATATATAAAATTATATTTTTTTATTTTTATTTTTTTGTTATATATTTCTTAATGTTCTATTTACTTTCAAACATTGCAAGAAAGCAAATTTAGCGAAGAGAAAAATATAAAAAATGAATAAACTTAGAGATAATAAATATACTTAGAGGTTGTTTGACTATAAGGTTAAAATAAATTTGTATTGTAACGTCATTTTAATTTTTATAATAGTATATTTATTTTTATTATTTATTTCCATTTTAAGTTTTTTAAAATAATAAAAAAAATATTACTCATTAACATATAATTTATCCTATACATTACATAGGTATATGCACTTGAAAATCAAATCTCCGTATAATTAAAACACTGAATTTTCATAGGGTATCATATCTTATATCTATGTAATCACATGTGCAAGATAATTGAATGCGTAAATAAAACTATTGCCTAAATATCTCTTTATTCATTGTTACATTATTTTTTCCACAATATATTTTATTTAAGATTGCTAGCAGCATACATTACATTATTTTTTTTTTCCACAACTTGTCTTATTCAAGATTGCTTGCTGGCAACATACATTACAATATTATTTTATTTCCACAACTTGTCTTATTAAAGATTACTTGCTAGCAACATACATAGATTCAAATTACTACTAAGCAAATTCTATTTATAAAATTCCATCACTCCTGGCGTAGCTGAGATGTCACGACCGGCAATAAGAAACTTGGAAAAACCAGAACTCTTGCATAAGTTCTCAAAATCATTCTCAGTTCTTTCCTTTCCACCTAATCCCAAAAACATGACATTATCGAGAGCAAAAGTATGCTTAGATACATCACTGGAATGTGGGACCTCTGGAGCTACATAGTCCAAAATAATAACTTTTCCATGTTGTGGCAATGCTTTGTGACAATTTCTTAAAATCCTTATACAATCTTCATCAGGCCAATTATGACAGACAAACTGAAATGTCAAAGACCAAAAAGAAGAAAATGTAATTAGAATTTTATTTATACTATATTGAATTGTTTAACAATATAAAATTGAACTTTTGTGTAGTTTACTAACCTGTAGTAAAATGACATCACCACTTGGAACACTTTCTAACATATTTCCTCCAATATGTTGTATACCTTCACATAAAATGAGTGGTTGCTAATTAATAATTTTGACAACTTTTTCAACATTTTTTTTCAAACATAATTTATGTTTATCAAGTAGTATCGAGTTTAATCCCTTTAAATAAAGTATCGCTTCAAGTCTTGTGGATGAAAAAATAATTAAAAGATAAGATTTTATAAAAAAGTGATCAACTAAAATTTTCAAAAAATATTAATCAACGTAAAATAGATGGATATTCCATATTAATAACATGATAATAAAAAAAATTGTATATAGAGAAAGAAAAACTAATGTATATATATTACCTGGATGAGGTGGTGCTTTTTGAATCACATGAGGTAAATCAAAATTAATTCCTTTAATAGAAGGATATGCAAGGAGAATTTGTTTTAAAGTCTCTCCTATTCCACCTCCTACATCAACCAATGTTGATACTCCGTCAAATGTTTTATATAATTTGAGTGCCCTTTTCAGCTCTATTGGAGCAGCGTGAGTTACTGCTTTGTAAAAAAAGTGATTAAGTTCTGTATTTTTCTCCATGTAATCATATAATGGCATTTTGTAGAGATGTTCAAAATGATTATTGTTGTTAGGATTCACTATTGCATCTGCTACATCATTCCTGTTAAGAGCATACAACACAAAAGCATATTAAAACTCTCTGACTTTTAGCATTAATTGTAAAATATGTTTTTTTTTTTTAATTTAAAAGAACTAAAGACGTGTATAAGAAATGTATAACAACTCAGGCATCGTGTTCAATTAACTGAGCTAAACTTGTTGATATTGTAGAAAATGTTTAATATTGATAAATGACTAATTACCAAAGATCACGAAGTCCGCAATGTATTAAAGATGACATAGGAGCCATAGAGCTTCCTTCATCCTTATCAAATGCAAAGTATTGACCAACGGGGGAAAGAGCATAAACCCTTTCTCTCTTCCCATCTTCATTTGTGCGAATGGAGCAATTTAGAAGAGAGTAACTGGCCAACAATGGTAACATGCGTTCAAGCCTATTAGCCAATTGTGGGTGTTGAGTTGGAAACAAAGAAGCAATTTCAGAGGCAGATAAACTTGAATTACATGAACTTTGTGCCTTTGCTATGATATCAAACAAATTGAGATCAATAGCAGCATTCAGAATTGCAGGGAAGACCCGGCTAAAACAAAGTAACACAGCAGAGAGAGAAGCATTGTGGACCTTCTCTACTTCTTGGGGATCTTGACTCTCTTTGGAATTAGAATCCATTTTTACTTAATAATGTTTAGTTGTTGTGTACTTTCTTCAATTTCTATGATGTTTATATAGGCATAATGGTTGGAATTTTATATTTCAATAATTTACGTGGAATAATATTAAGAAACGATTATATAGTAATTTATTGTTAGTAGGTTATATTTTACAAAATTAAATTAAAATCTAATAGCATAAAGGGTAAAGAATATTATATAAGGATTCAAATCAATAATTGGTTTTTCAGAGCAGTCCACATTGTTGATTATTAGGATTCAAGATTTCCAATTATCTAATGCCTAGATAAAGTTTTCTTGAATGATTTTTTTTTTTTTAATTTGTATGAAACCTAGTTTAATGTTTTAGATGAAGACTCTCATGCTCACCAAGAGGAAGAAGAATAGTTGGGTGAAGAGAAGATAGTGTTTAGTAATTTTTAACTATAAAAAATATTTAATACTTATTAAATGATACAGAAAAATGAATTATAACGATTTTAAACTATCAAAAAATAAATTGTCAAAAAATTTAATAAAATTAATTTTACAACATTATAAATGAATAAAAATATTATTTTAAATCAATTCATAAACATAAATGATCAAAATAAAAAAAAATTAAAACATAAAAAAATCAAAATAAAAAATAATAAAACATAAGATACCAAAACAAAATTTTAACCCTTGATTTATAATTTCAACGCAGTAGCATGTGTATGAGGTAAAATATTAATATTATATATGAATTGACTTTGTTCAATACTATTTAATTCCAAATACTGGATCTGGTAGCATCATCTTCGGCATTTAGTTGTTTTTTCGTAAGGCTTGGGATATTGCAATATTCTATCATTGACGTCAAACCGCTTGAAATATTGTAATTTGATTACAATGAAATAATAAGATACAGTATTGTATTTCTCAAGCCAAAGTGCATATAATAAGATACATTAGCACGAAGATTTTAGAAATTAAATAATAAAAGGTTAACAAAATATTCAACATTTTACAGTTTTTACCATTGAATCCTTCTTATGTATATTGCGATTGAATATGGTAGCCACATAGATTATTTATCTATGCAAAAAATTATAGCCATCGATGCAAATAGGGTATTAGCAATATAGATTGTTGGGAAATTCATTTTTTTATATATGTGAAATTGACAACGTTTATTGATTTGGCTTTGCAGTAAACCATTATATTTATATGATTAATTTGTTTTCTAAATTTTTTTTACTCGCTGATAGCTGTTTACTTTCTAGTTTTGTTCTTTTATTTTCATACTTTATCCAAAAATATTGTTAATATGATTTAAATTTTCAATTAGCCTATACATAAAGATTTGAGGATAAAATTGAGAATACTTGAATAATATTTTAATTCTTATAAAATAATTTTTTTATTTTAATCTTTTAAAAAAATTAATTTTTTTTAAAAAAATTATTTCCTATTATTCTTAAGTATATGATGATACAATAATAATATTAACGGTCATTGACTTGTCACGATATTAAAGAGACAGACAAGATAGTTATATGTAATTTTTATTAATAAATTATGTTTTTAACACATGTAAGAGTCAACAAACTTATAATACATAATGGTTTGTGATTGGATGATAATATAAAATTGTTTTATAATATCAATGCATAACCTTTTTTTCTTTTAAAATAATTGTATTAGTTATTTTATCATTAATAAACTTTATTTTATGCAGTTAAATTAAGTGATATGGACTTAAACAAACAAATGTTAGAGTTGACTCAATAGGAAATAATAGAAACCCTTTTAGGTTAGCACACTGTAAGAAAGTTATGATCCCAATATACCTAACCAATCAATAGATCAAGAATTGATAAAGAGACTTCAATAGCAACAAGTAACAATAGTTAAAGAACACTTAGAGTATGTTTTGTAAGGTACTCGAGGAGCTTATAAGCTCCTTTGACTAGCTTATAAGCTCCTTTGACTAGCTTATAAGCTAGTTTGGTCAAATAAGTTTCATTTAACACATGAGTTTTTTTTTAGTAACCTACAACTTATATACTTAAGTCACTACAAGTAACTCATAAAAATAAGTTAGCTTATAAACTACTAGTTTTTTCTCTTTTTTGTTTTTATTATCATTAATTTATTTGAGATATTTTCTTATCTTTTTCAATCAAATAATTAATTACATCCTTTTATATCATTTTACATTTATCAGGTAATTTATCGATCAATCTTATCAAACACTTTCAATTCAATCAATTAACTTATAAATTTTTAATTTTTTCACTAATAAGCTAATTTTACCAAATATAGTCTTAGCTTAAGAATTGATAGTAAATCTAGATATATATTCTAATACTTAATAATTAATTACGGTATATATTTTAGAACTTTTAATAAATTATTCTAAATTATAGACCTTAAAGGTTACACATTAAGAATTAATGAATACTAAATTTAAAAATTAAAATTCAACGATAATTATCTATTACATGTAATTAATCTATAGAAATTTACCCATGATGGTAATAATCATTAGTTAAATTATAGAGATATTTATAGGTCAAGTTGGATTAGGTTTGATCAAACCTATTATCCCAATTTAATCAAATTTTATTGGTTGAGTTAGATCAAATTTATGTATTTTTCTTTTAAAACCAACCCAATCACAAACTAATTGGTTTGGGTTGGACCAACAAATCTAAAAATTTAAATTTATTTTAAATATTAAAATAATTTTAAAAAGTAACACAAGACAATCACTTAGTATATCTTTTAATTAATTTACAATATCATATGTACTATAAGATTTCATCACATCCTCAAAATATTCGTTAATTTTATACAAGACATATTTAAAGAATTTCATAAAATTGTTATTATCAATCACTAATTAGAATATTAGTTTTTAATTTTAAATATATATGTATATAATAACAATAATAATTTTAATATTAATCAATAACTTAACAAGTTAAATTTACGAATCAATTAGTTTAAAAATTAAAATCTATAATCTAACTTTTATATAACTGGATTTCAAGAAGTTCGGTTGAATTTCATTCAAATAATAAAAAATTAATTAAAAAATGTTTAAGTCCATTTAAATAAAATCAGAGTCGCAAGTCTCCTATATTTGAATACTTCTATTTAATTGATTGTATGTTGGAAAATTCTTCCATGACGTGGATTTTACTACGTTACTTAGCATAATCAATTAGCCAGTATTTTGCAATTTTAATCGATTGCTTGTTGGAATGAAATGACCTTGAGGATGAGGTGACTATCCATATATGACTTTGATTTTGAGTACCGTTGACTATTTGAAATTCTACTCTTCCTAATAATTAAAACTATACATTTTCTTAATTTTAAGAGTTAAAATGAATATTTTTTAAACTTACAAATTATATTTTGAGAATATAGAAAATATTTATATTCACTAAAAATTAATATTCCTTTACATGTGTTTTGTATAACATGATTTAGGCTAATAGTCAACAATAAGAATTAAATAATTTAGATAATTGATTGTCTGATTATTTTTTAGTTAGAAAATATTAATTTTTTATGCAATTAATGCTTTTAACTCGCTTATGATATTTACTTAATAATCACATCACTAACACAAATTTTATACTGAAACCAGTTCACCAGTGTAAAACACTTGGATATTGAGCTTGACCACGCTATCACATCCTAAGGGTGATACGGGTGCGTGATGACACAAAACAAAAAACACAATAAAGCCATAATTAATTTGTTGTTTTTTAACTAAAATGAGAGTTTTCACCTTAGTTGCAGACTTTTATTGCGAAGAAGATCAAGTTATTTGGATTTCTGTTAAATTTTTAATATGTATGAAAGTTATAAGAGACAAGTTTGTGTTCTAAGTTTAAAATTTTTCAAACAAATTAAAATTAAAAAAACGAGTTTTTATTCACAATTAATGTTGCTTATACAACAAATTTTATAATAAATAAGATACACGGACAACAACAAAAAAAAAAACTAAATTGGTTATCTTCCAAACGGAAAAAATTATCACTCTTTCACTAAAAACTAGTGCATCTTTCTCCATAGACAAATTATTTACGAGTAATATTTTTATTATCTTAAAAAATAAATTTATAATTTAAAAATAATAAGTTGAATTATTATATAAATGTTACAACAATTTCATTGATATACAAATTGATATTGATATTGTGTAAATATTTGAATTGATATTCTTGTTAATAATTTTTTTATTACGATGTTGCAATTAAATGGTAATAAATTATGAATCAAAAGTCTTATTTATATATAAAATTGATAAGAAAAAAAGCAAGAAATTATTATATAAGAAAGAAGAGATATAGAGAAAAGTAAAAGAAACAAGAAAAGAAAGAAATTTTAATAAAAGAAATTTAAAATTAAAATATTTAAAAT
>JAMLFT010007724.1:0-14494 GCA_026544285.1 Pachyrhizus erosus | reverse complement strand
TTCTATTTAACTTAAAAAAAAACTTGATTTAATTTTTTTTATTTTCTTTTAAATTTTTTTAAATAAACTTATCTAAACAAATTCTACCACAAAAATCAACAAGCACTACATTTCTATAATAAAAATATTCTTATAAAACAGAAAATACTAACTAATGCGAAAATACAAAATAATTTCTTTTTTACATAAAGGATTAAAAAAGCATAATTTTAAGATAATCTTAAAATTACTTTTTTATCCATATTTAAACAAATAATCCTAACTACTAGTTCAAGTCTATCCTTAGTCCTATAATTTGTTTGAGTTGATGCAATATGCAAGTTTTCACATCTATTAGGTAAATGGTCATATATTCACATCTCCCCTCTACTTATTTTTTTATCAAACGAATCTTTTACATTTATTTCTTGTACCAATTTTTCATTTTAGATTATTAGACCTTATACATTATATGTTTTTGTGTCATAAAGATCATTATGCTGTAATTGCTACAACTTTTGTAAGGATTATCATGGTCTCAATCTAACTTACCAATTTGATCTAATATAAATAAACTAATCAGATTTAATCGAATCAAAATAAATTGATCTCCAATTCCATGAATCTAATAACATGTTTGGAACATCTCAAACGAGCAACAACTGGGTCACCTCAATTTTCCCTTTCTTAAATCTTTTTCTTATTCTTTCTATTTATTTGTTATTTTAATTAACATGTGCATGATATAAAATTTTATCCGTTTTAAACGTTATCTTATTTTTTTTTTCTAATTTTTTTAACTAAAAACAATTTCAATGACCCAAATAAATCTAATTTGGCTAACTCCATTCAACTTAATCTAATTAATTTAATCAATTTAGATTTTATTTTAAATCAAACCTAAATTTTTGCACCATAAATTTAACATAATATACAAAGTGTTGTATATCTATTCATCAATTTCTGTTTGTCTCCCATGATAATTTTGAACTCTTCCTCTACAGAATATCTCTTTTTCCTTAATAAATAAAAAGAATAAAACTTTCGGAAAGCATCAGCAGACCCACATAATCTTAAAATATTAACATCCCACACTTAGTTTTGGTTTTTGTTGTTTATTTCTATGGATTATGCATATGCAAGATGACGACTTTTTTCCAGTAGGAGATCAGGTTCCTTAAATTTGGATTTATGTTCATCATTTAAGATCACACTAAAATACCAGAGTTAATTAATGTGATTTTAAATAATTCTTGTGTTGAATAAAAAAATTATATATTAAGTTTTAATATTAAATTAATTTTAAAATAAAAATATCTAAACATAAATTATTTTACTTTAAAATTAATTTTGCAAATATTTATTCAAAAATAATTGTAGACTTGGTGTTAGAAGTCTATTCACAAATCCAACTAAAACACAAGAATAATGACTAAATTTAAATATAAATTTTTACCTTTTATGTATATTTTATGTTTCGATACGATTTCTTATATATGTTTAAAAAAATTTATTTTTATCAAATTTCTCTATTAGATTAAATTGATTTTTCATTAATGATATTAATTTAGTCAATTTTGATGACATATGATAAGTTGTGAGAAATGTGATGTCAGTCCAGATTTATTAGTGTAAAAAATTAACAGAAAGACTAATTTAGTTTAATAAATATATTATAAAGAATTAAATAATTTTTTTAAAATTTAAAGACTTAAATTAAATACCTAAAATATTGATAAGGGACTAAAAAAATTTTAGCCCATACAAAATTAAGGATCTATTTAGATAAATTTCTTTAAAATGTTAAAAAAATAATAAAATAAAATAAAATAAACTTCTTATTAATTAAAGTTAACATATGTATAAGTTAATTTATAGAAGTTATTGTATTAGTTTCTTTAAGAGATTGATTGATTTAAAGAAAGAGAGGAGAGGGAAAGAAAGGAAAGAGATTTTATTAGACGTTATATTTGATTTAGAAGAGACGAGGAAAAAAATATTAAAAAAAATTCAACATATATAAAAACTAATGTTATCTTATAAAAAAAACTTATTATATTTTTTTCTATAAATACTTTAGAAACTTATCTAACTAGCTAGCCCACTTCATGGATTGAGAAAGAGTGAGGAATATTATAATGTTTGAAAACAAAATGCCTCCAAAACTAACCGTAGTTACCATTCTACCAAGTTAAATGAAAAACAAGACTATCACATACAATAAGTTAGGTAAATTTTTTATTTTTTTTTAATAATCACCAAAGTTTGATTACTTACTTCTTTCTCTAAAATAAATAAGGTTATAATTATTTCATATCAAATAAAGATAAATGCATTCAATTAAAATAAAACAATGTAAAACCATACATTTCCTCTACCATTCCCTTCAGTTGCTTGGCTTGGGGAATCAGAAGGCCCCTAGACAGTGACCACTTTCATGGCATCTTGCATTTTGGTTTTTTAATTATCTTAATTACAATACAATTTCACCTTTCGGTCCCTCCCCTTATTTGTTTTGAACGTTGTCTTATTTGTCAAACTCTACCTTAAATAGAGTTTATCTTTATTTTAGATTTTCATATGCTTTTATCTTTCATTTTCAATTGAATGCTAAACAAAATTTGTTTTTTAGGTGTTACTTTGTTGTTCAATGAACAGCTAAAATCCCGAAAACCAGATAAATATCATGTTTTCGTGGCTAGTAAAATGCTTAAGGTCAATTTTTTCGGCTTCTGCTCATAATTTATATTATATATTCCTTTTTTTCTTTCCCTAATGTCATAATCATCTCCTTTTATCTGGACACTTTTTCATATGTTACATAAATAGATTTTTACTTAACTGCTGAGAAATTGATTTAATTTGTAAATTATATAAATATATATGTTCCAATTATGTTCCCTTGGTTGATGTTGAGTGGGTGTATGGTACAAATTTATTTGGGCTTAGATCATGATGTATATAGGTGCATCATTGATTTTTCCAAAGAAAGGGTTATAGAGTTTGGATTGGTCTCCATGTAGGATTCTTATTTTACTTTTTGTTAACTTATACAATGTATAGCTATATTAAAATGATATAAGGTTGGTTGAATACGTGTGTAATGCAAATATCTTCAAAAAGTGAGTTGGCATTGGTCTCTATCCAGAGAGTTATGGATAGCAACATCTATAGTGAGTTAATTAGTAAAGATTTAGATGTTTAGAATATAGTATAAGGATGAGGCCAAGCATATATTTTGTGGTGCTATTCAAATTTTAATATAAGTAGTTTGCTAAATAAAGTTGTAGGTGTAGTAGGATGTACTATTTTTTATAATGGGTAGGCCCTTATCTCAGCTGACCTAGGTTGTTTGTATGATATTTAAATTTCATTTTGTCATTAAAAGAAAAACATTGATGTTTATCACATCTAATGAAAGAAAAAAAGATAAGAAAGAAGTATAAATATAATAAACAATATAATGTAAAGAAATAGAGATAAAAAGATATATAATAAATGTTTATAATAGACTATTTTGTATGTGTATAATGATTGTATTCAGATTTAAATCAATGATTTGATGTATATTAATTTAATCCTGAATGTTATCCATATTTAATTTATAAATTATTATTTTTATTTATCTATGACAAATATGTTTAGGAACTTACTTTTTTTGGTTGTTTCTATAAGTAAAACGTTAATTTATTTTTTAAAAATATAAAAAAAATTAACTACTTTTATTTTATTTAATGATATTTTTTTATGAACAAGTTTTCATAAGTTATTCAAATAACAAGGACAATTTAAAAAAAATATTATGCAATTAATAAGATTTAAAATAATTAATTATTTTTTAATATGTGTGAAAGTAACTTTTTTGTAAAAAAGAAAATAGAGCATTACTTAAGCTTTATCATTAACAAGTTTTAAGATTATTAATTGGGATGTGGGATTCTAGACATGTTAGAAATTTTCTTATATTAGTGTTTTGAAGTCTAGTTTGGATAAACATTATTCTCTCCCTCCATTATAGTTGTCATGTAAAAAAATAAATTTTATTTTAAAATAATTGTTATTTTAGTCTTTCAATATAATATTAATTACTTCTTTTGTTTCAAAATGATTACAGTTTTAATATTTAAAAAATTATCAAAATGAGTTACGTTTTCACTTTTTAGTTAGACATTAAAATATTTATTCTAATTTTATCCTTAAATAAATATTGTTATCTTGAAAAACTTAATAATATATTTATTGAATCTAAGAAAGAAAATAAGGATATTTTAGTAAAATTATCTTCTAATAAATGTTATTTTCTTAAAATGTTTATTTTTTTTAATTTATGTAAAAAAAATTTAAATATCAATCAATTTAGGATAGATGGAGTATTTTTTTTTATTTATATCCTTAATATATTTTTAATATTATTGTTATTTTACATCATATTCAGTAAAACAAATTACAAAACTAAAATTAATTTAATAAAATTGTTATTTTATTTTATTTATTAAATTTTTTTTGTTTGAGTAAAAAAATATAGGAAAATAATTATAATGGAACAGCCAGAATATATTTTCATAAGATAGTTCTACTTGCATCCCATAAAACTTCATACTTTCCTACTTGCATGGACCTCATTAAGGTGTTTGTTCAACTAAAAGAAATTATGCTTGTTGTGTTCAAACTTGAGGGAACCAAACAACACTACTAGCACATTACCTTCTTGGCTCTCTTGAAGGTCTTATATGATGGATTACTTTCTTTACTTTCCATAATCAAAATATTGCCTTTATAAGTTGAATGTTACACACTAATTCTTATACATTTGCATGGATAGATCTTGGAGAAAAAGCATAAGCTATAATCGATTTTGATGTGGTTGGACCCTATTAGGGACTTAAAGTGCTTAGCTTTATGGTCAACAACCATCCAACCGACCCTATTGCAAGTAGCTTTATTGACAAAAATTGAAGTCCAAGTAGTTTTTTTCTTTCATGGTTGGTGAAATTTTTAAGTATATTTGTGGTTCATTTATGGAAGGTTATTTGGACTTACCTAATACAATTAATGTCTGTATTTTGATTTTCTTCACACAATCTTTTTAGAACGACATTGGAAACTCATGAGATTTTTACACATGAGAGGCAATTTTTATTAAAATTTTTAGAAATTGGTAAGTTTTAAACAAATTATAAAAATGGATACGTCGTGTTTTAAAATATAATTTTGAATGAAGAAGTTGTATTTTAAAACATGATTTCTAATTTTATTTTACTTTATTTAAATAAAATACTATTTTAAAGAAATTGTGTATTGAAACATAATTTTCATTTTTTGTTTTAGAAAAAAAAATTCATTACACGACTTTTCTTTTTCGGAAATGTGTTGTCGTCATTCTCCAAAGATTTGGATCCTCTAATTTGCTTTGTTTGCTTTTAGCCACAAACACCGTCAGAAAAGTAAAACGGCAATTATATGCATATTTTAGGGTTAATTTGGATTAACTTTCATAAGTTTTTATCAACTTATAAGAATGAATTTTTTAAAAAATAATTATTTCAATTGAAAAGTTTTGAAAAGATAGAAGTTAAATCCAAACTGAGATTTTATAAAGAAATTAAAGGAAAAATTTGAATGTGAGTGTAAATAATTGATTTTTTTTAAAATTTTGTTAAAAATACCTAAGTTACTTGAACTCATGAATCGTTGGAAAATGAAAATTTTCTCACACACCTCCAATTGTTCTTGAACACCCCTCCAATTTTTAAGAACTATTTAATATTAATATATGTTATCTTGTCTACTTAAAATGTACGAGAAATCAGATACAATTAAAATAACAAAATAGAATTTGTATACATATTTCACTCAAATATAGAAACTATTTGACACTGATAACTATGTATAAGTTGATTGAGAATTTCATCAAAATTCGTTTTGTCAAGAAAATAGTTTTGAAAGAAAAAAAATGCAAAATAAATGTTGTAGACAATATTTAAGATTTTAATTTACAATGTAATTAAAGCATAGGATGTGTAAACTTTTCTTATTCAATTTCCAACTAAATTATTTTTATTAATTCTTCTTAATAATTTTAACATGAATAAGTTACCCTTTCATATAATCAATAAAGTTATATATAAATATAACAAGAAATCATTAAATCAACATTAAAATGAAAGATGTTGGTTATATATTAAATCTTTTAAAACACAATATACTTTTTAAAATATTAAGAGCTTTTTAATATTGATTTATATTATCCAGTCTACTTAAAACTTAAAGTAATTCATATAATTGTAATATTGAAAGCAAAAGTACAATTATATTATAATTAAATATTACATTCTAATTATTTTAACTATTATATTGTCATTCCATAATATTCGTGTCATTTCTAATATTTTTTAGTATAAAAAATTCTTATTATTTAATTTATTGATTTTTCGGTAAGTTTTAGATAACTGTGATTCTTTTCTCTACTTGATATAAGAAAAGAATGACAAATATAATATAATATAATATAATATAATACAATAATAAAATATTATTATTATATAGAAGAAATTATGTATATTTTTTTATACAGTGTTATATATAAATTTTATAAAATATAATATATAGTCTATATTTATAATATTATAAAGATTTATTTATTTTGACATCTAACTTTTATATTAAGTTTATAAAAAATTATTCAAGTTTATCCTTATTAAGTCTGTACTTATTAAATATTAAAAAAATAAAATGAATGAAAATTTCATACATTTTGTTAAATATTTTAAATTTAAAACCAAATATATAAAATAAATCATAAACATTTTTTATTTTTCAATAATGTTAGTATTTGAATAGTTTTAAAAAATCTATTATACAATTATAATTTACTTCAAATGTAATTTATTGTTATTTTTTGTATTCAACGTAATTATATAAAATATTATTGTTATTATTATTATTATTATTATTATTTAATTGATCTGTTTTGAAATAAAATATTTAAATATCTTTCTAATGTAAAAATATCAAAGTTTTAAAGTATTTTTTTTAGAGGAACACATCAATTTTTTTAAAAAAATAATATATAATTCTATATTAATAGATTTTTTATTTTTTTTGAAAATGTAAAGTATTACATTCCATAATTAAATGTCATTTACTAAACATTTGAAATTAAAATTTATCGTTATTTGAAATTCGAATTCATTATTATTTAAGAAGTTGAACTCATTTAATGTTGTTTTTAACTTTTTTAATTTATTTTATGAACATTTTCTGTTTTTAATAATGATGAAAGAAGAATCCTTCATAATTCAAATGTTTACCTAATTAACATTTTGATATCCTCACCCAACTAAATTAATTAAGAATAATATTACTTATTTTGACTAATTTACAATTTTAATACTTTAAAATAGTTTTGATTTATTATTTTAATTTTGTAATTATTTTTCAACTTATATGCTAATTATTTTTAAAATAGACCTTACATTTATATTATCACACAAATTAATTAGCATATTGAAATATATTAGGTGAAAAGACAAATATAGATAAATTGGTCAAAGAAGAATTTTAATTATTCTGTACAAATCCAAAACAATTAAGACAATAAATTTATGAGTTAGGTAATGTTTTGAAATTCAAATTCAAATATAAATAAATTTATGTCAATAGATATTTTGTTATTTTGTTGGAAATCTAAAATATTTAATATCATAGTTAAATGATATTTAGTAAACATTTAAAATTCAAATTTTCCATTATCCAAAAAGTTGATCCCATTTAATTTTATTTTTCACTTTTTTTATATGTTTTTAATGAACATTAAGTCAATTTTTTTTACTGGACAAATTATTTTAATATATTAAATAAAACATTTTAAGTAACCAATAACGTTTTGAAATTCAAATCTCTATTTTGTTTTGGCATCATAGAAGCCATAAACCAGTATTATTGTACAAATAAATAATATAAATTAAAAGTAAATACATTGAAAACTTAAAATCATTATAAAATAATTTGAATCAATTTAAAATCAGAGACATAATCCATTTAATTGAAAAAGTTTGACCCAAATGACCTTGTAAATGAACAAATTCGATTGAAAATACTTAAACATTACATCAACAGAAATTACAAAGATAAATTTAATCTATTTTAAGTTTGATAGCCTTTTACAACCTTTTCATCTCAGATTGATTGTCTTCATTAATTGGCTATTTAGAAATGCGTCTCTTCAACTAATTTAAATATCTAAAATCCTTGGACAAAAATCAATTACTTTTGCATCTTCATATTTTGATTTATGGTCAAAAGTATCTTCATATATGGACATCAACTAATGGGGAGAACAATGAAATTAATATTTAAGAATAAGAACAATGGAGATAAATTAAAAAAATTTCTAACCAATTCTTAGAGAGAAAAAAATGATCATAAACAATACTCACCAAATTGGGAGGGAGAATATAAGTCCCTTGCTATGGAAGCATGTTCTTCAATACGCTTCTCGTTTTTTGAGGAAAAAGGGTAGAGAAAAGGTCACATTTTGATTGTTGCAATTTATAAAACAAACAAAAATAAATTATTGTGAAACCGTGCATTTAATACAAATTGTGTCATCAAAAGAGAAAATTATGTGGTTTTCAAGGAAAAACATTTCAATTAATTTCGAATTATGTATTAATTTTAGTGAAGAATGTGACATTTGAATTATTTTAAAATTTCAATTAATATACGCGTCAATTAAAAAGGAAAGTTATTAAATCATATAATTTTATATCATTTTATTTGAGAATATTAAAAAATTTAACCTTAAAAATCAATTTTCACCACCATAAATTTGTCTTATAAAAACAAATGAATACATATTATCAAACAATAAACCATCATCCACCTTAACAATCTTAGTTTTAAATTAGAAGTTAATTCTGTATTTTTGAGAAACAGGTCTGAAATTTCTCATATTAGATACAACATTGAAATAGTAAATAGAGTAAACACAATTCTCTTTTTTCAATATCTTTAAATAGATATATCATAGCCTTACAAATAAAAGCTTGAATTCTATTTCTCTGCCAATTAAATAAAAATTAAAAAAAATCAAAGCCAACAATAAAAAGTTTTATAAGACTATGCAATATATAATGTACATTAATTTATACTTCTGCTTCCATTAGAACCAACTCCATTTAGTGATTTGGTTGACTTATTTTATATTTTAGAACATTTCAAAGTCTCACCAATTTTGCCTTGTTGGTCTAGTTGTCCTAAATTTAAGAGTCAAAAAAAGAAAGTAGATCATATTTCACAACATTCGCCATTGTCTTTAATACAAAGAGCAAAATACAAACTAATGAAATGACAGTAAAGTAAAACAATGCAACTTACTGTTTAAAAAAATCAAATTTAATGATTAAGTGCATGATTTATACTTACTATATATAAATTTAAATTAATTTGTTGCATAATTTTTCATTCATATGCTATATATTTTGGAAGTCTTATTATATACACTTATTATACATAATTATTCGTTCATAATAAAAAAAATATTTGTTTATGAGAAAATCGATTTAAATTGATAATTTATAATTTAAAAACCAAATAATGTGATTTTTAATATACATTTTAATTAAGATTAAGTCACGTTTATTTGTGATTAATCAATTTAAATTAATTTTCAGTTTGGGTTTTAGAATATTACCTTTAATTTTTTTATTCGTTCACAATAAAAATATATTTGTTTCTGAGAAAATTAATTAAAATTGATAAATGATAATTTAAAAATTAAATAATATAGTTTCTTTTAGTATGTGAATTTCAATCAAGATTAAGTCACATTTATTTCTAATTATACTATTTAAATTAATTTTAAACTGTGAGTTCTAGAATATTACCTCAGAACTTTTATTTGTTCATAATAAAAGTATTTATTTTTATGAAAATCAATTAAAATTGAAAATTGAAAATTTAAAAATAAAATAATATAAAAAAAATTAATATATGAATTTCAATTAAATCACGTTTATTTTCTATTATGAGACAATTAATTAAAATTAAGAAATGCAAAGTCAATTCATTTTTTAAATTTAGATAAGTGATTTTTTTATGAAAAGAATAGAATTATGCTTTGAAATGCACTGTACCAAAAGTTGATACTTCTAAAAAAATTGTATGAAAGTTAGTTGAAATGTATAGGATTAAACGTATTTTTAATTTTTATAAATATCAAAATATTTATTTTTAATTTTTTTATTTCTAATAATTGATTTTTGATATCTTATTTTATAAAATATATTAAAAATGAATTTAATTATAAATTTTGTTAACAATTTCAATAACGCTAATTTTAATTAGATTAATCCTATTATTAATTAAATTGGTCTAATTATCTTTTATTTTATTTTATCATTAGTTGATTGATTTATCATTTTTTAATTAAATTTATTTATTTTTGACATATTTTATAAAATAAAAAATCAAAACTTAATGATTAAAAATAAATAAAATAAGAACAAATTTTTTTATGTTTATAAAATCTAATATCATGTTTAACACTCACTTGAACTTTGGTATACCTTGTCAACTCAGCCCATGTTTGGACTTGAAAATAAATCTAAGATATTATTCTAATACAGCTGTGATTTGAATCGGCTCATACGAGAAACTCAACAATTTTTGCACAACTCGCCACTTTCCAAGCCGTTATTTTTTTTATAAAAAAATATGCTTTTAATAATTGAATAATTTTCAAAAAAAAAATTGCATGCATTTATTTCAAGTATTCAAAATAAAACCAATAAATAAATTTAATTTAAATCAGTAGTTATTTCAAATGTTTTAAATATTTTTCTTATAAAATTAACTTTATAAAAAATAATTGCATAATTGTCAAAAAAAATAATGATCAAATTATTAAATTATGTTATACAAGAATCACTTTCTGTAACCGTAAAAAACATGCCCTAAAAGGGTTGATAAAGATATTATGAAGTGCATAGAAAAAATAATGGCCAAACCAATAATAATTCAAGCCTTATTTAAATTACTCAGATTTAGTTCACAAGGACGGCGGAAAATATTCTACTCTGGTCAACGTGAAATCCTAAAAAGTTGATTAACAATAGAGCCATCGAGCTAGAATGACATCCTTATAATCACATATTTCAACACTTGAAAACGAGCAAATTCACAAATAGAACATGCAAGCATTGCTATTGATCTCATCTCAATCTGCTAAGAATGTAATTTTGAGTAGATTGTGATTACTTCACTGTAAGCACAGTATATATTGAAGGCAGATAACTTAAGTACTTAACTATAAAGGTACAAAGTTTGGTCATCAAATACTAAGAAAATAGAACTATGTTAACCAAAGTTTCATGAAATGATTTTGGTACACGCATACTGGCTATTGAAAAGCAATCTACTCATCAGCAGTTTTTTTCTTCTTGGGCATTCTGTATCCTCCAACCACACAGGCATGGTCCCTCTCAAATGGTTCAAGGGTGACTTGCTCGAATGGTTTGAATTGATCAGCCTTCAACTTGTTCACTTCGCTTTCAAATACTGCCTCGGCAGGAACAGTGGAGTCTATGCAGTTTGCCTAACATACAAATGAGAACTGGGTATGCAAAATTTACCAAAACTACATAGATAATTAAGACATAACACATAAGACATCACTTTACAACTTAACTTTCCATTTACCAACCCAAGAACCAACACGTTGATTTAAATTTTAACTTAAAAGGTTGTTTCTACCTACTGATACAGCCCAATAAAGTTATAAAAACAAGATTAGATGTTTGAACAAACCTTGATTGAAATAACAAAATGACCTCCTGTTTTGAGATAATATGAAGCATTCAGCCCCAAAATCCTTGCCTGCAATGGTCACCAAAAAAATCATAAATAAAACTGATACATTAACTAGAATTTCAAACTATTAGTAACTTCTTTTTTCTTAATAAGCAAAATACTTCATTAATAAGGATGCTCAAGTTAAGCATAAGTTGGACCCAGCTCAAGACTCCAACCACCTCTGTAGTACATTATTAGATGTGAAAGCCCTTGAGTACCCTACAGTTATTGAAAATTGAAACCATCCCCCAAAATACAAGTGCCCAATCTACCAACCACGTGACAGAACATGATTCTTAATATAATTATTTTAGTTGCTCCATTCCTTTAATATCCTTTCCACACACCCATTAGTACCCAACCTCATTGCAGCAAACGGAATTGGCATCATCTGGTTTGCAGCAGATGAATTGCAATATCTCCAGAAGTGTGCCCCAATTTGTGATAGCAAATGATAGATAACACTCCATGCAAGAGATTATTCGAAAGAGCCTATATAATTCTTCTTTGTGCCAAAGATTTAAAAAAAAAGAAAAAAAGCAAACAGTATTTCTTGATACAGAATAGATGAAGATGCAAACAAAAGAACTAACCAACACTGTTGTCTATTTAAAAAAAAAAATCAGTAATAAAACAATATATACAAAAAGCAAAAAAAAAAACACATTGATGTGCATCAGAAACTCGAATCTGCATCATCCATGATGTCTTGAAGGGGAATCCGAGTAATTCATCATATGCTCAGGTTATCCCCATTGAACAGACCTCATTCAAGTAAAAAAATACAAGTTGGAAATTGCAAAATACAAAGCTGAAAAACTAAAAGAAAAACACCACAAATGAACTCTAAACCGAGATTTTAAGGAATTTTTCATATCAAAAGGTAAAGACAAAAGTAAAAACAAAGAAGCAACAAAAATATATACAAGTAATGTAGATAGATAGCTTGCTAATATTTGACAACCAAATAAAAGTAAATATGGCACTACAGGTTGAAGTATATCGATGTTATGGAACACTAGTATATATTGGCTGTAAATACAAACAGCTGGAACCAATCTCAAGAGGTATTGATGTAAAATTTAAATACCTGATCAGGCTGGGCAACATCAGAAAATATGACATCAACCATTCCAACCAACATCCTGTACTTAGCTGGATGTCTAGCATCTTCAATAATGGGTATGACATTAGTGCGCTTCTTTGCCATATTGACCAAGTCACGTCCACTTCTGTGAGAAAATTCTACAGCATAGACAACTCCTGTCTATATACAAAGAATAGAACACTCTAATCACCCCTTCTATTCTATGCCACAAATCTAAGATTATGCAATTCTGAATTGTACTTACTGGGCCAACAATGTCAGAAACATGAGAAACCGTTGTCCCAGAAGCAGCACCTAAGTAAAGGACTCTGGCTCCAGGTTTCTTTATAAGGCAAAAGTAATACAAAAAGCATGATGTTAAGATAGTGTATTGAAGCACAACAACGAAACAGAACACGTGTTACAAAGACAGTGAAACATCTTACAATCCATATGTTATCAACTCCACCAAGGATGGCAGCAGCCAACTTTGAACGGAAAGGATTCCAGATCCTGTACTCATCTTTAGTACCATCCTCGTTCTGCAAAATGAAACCATGAATTCATACATGCTTCAATAAATGTACCCTTAATCACAATGCATAGAAAATGGAAAAGAAAATAACCTGAACGGTAATCCTTTTCTCATTATAAACAGCTTCACCAGGAACAAGATTCTTAGTGACAAGAGCATCTTCTTTACCCTTGGCAATGAAAATACCTTCATGTCTATGAGGCTGAACCACAACCTTGCTCCCTCCCTTCATTCCACCCCGGCCACCGCCACCTCTGCCTCCTCCACGGCCACCTCCGCGGCCTCCTCCACGACCACCACCTCTAGCTTTGAATGGTGTACCCCTATCTCCTCCTCTTCCTCCACCACCCCTTCCTCTACCTCTGTCACCCCTACCACCCCTGAACCCTCCACCACCACGACCTGCACAACTTCAAACACTTATAAAAAAAAATGGAAGCTATTACCACTACATTCTTCTATCAATAAAAGAAATTATCAAAACCACAAGAGCAAATAATCAAGTTCTAACGTGAAATGCATAAACAAAAATCACAATTATTATATGAAGTAAAGAAAAATTATCAAACAGCACAAAAAGCAAGGAAATAGGGAGCAAAAGATCAAGTATGTAAAATGCATAGAAGGAGTATTACCTCTGGGAGGAGCCATGTTGGAGACGCAGCGTGTAGAAATGTGGAGGAGGGAAGATTTTGATTTTAGAGCTGAAAGCTTAAATTTAGGGTTTAAGAGGGAGGGTTATAGAGGGAGAAGAAAAGGAGAGGAAAATGCCCGAATGAAAGGCCCGGCCCGGCCCGGCCCGACATAGCATAATATTGAAAAGACATCACAAGGATGGGTGAGACAATCAAATTTATCGGATATTATTAATAAAAAATTGACGGTTGCGATTAGTTATGGTTATCGGTTACCGGTTATATTAAATTTGTAACTCTTTTTAAATTTAATTTTTATATTATAAAAATCTTTAAAAGCAATTAATTTTTTCTAAAATTAGAATATTAATATTATTTTATTGTAATATTTTTATTATATATTAA
>JAMLFT010007723.1:0-14494 GCA_026544285.1 Pachyrhizus erosus | reverse complement strand
AGTTTTCTATAATAAGTTCAATAAATTATATTTTTTTTTTCACATGTATACCCTATAATAAATATATGTTAGTGACTTCCACTTTCATATACCCCTATGTATAAATTATTAAAAGTTAGGTGAAAAATAAAAATATAATTAAAAATTATATTATCATAAACTTCAAAAGTAAAAATAAATAAAAATAATTTTTTTAAAAAATTGAACACTTAAAAAAGAAAGCGAAACACTATTCATAAAAAGGTATTGAAGGAGGGTTGTTTGATCTGGATCTGAGGAGTTTTGCAAAAGTTAGAGGACGTGGAGTTGCATGGATGTTAGTTATGAAAGCTCAAAGTCATTGGATGGAGATGGAACGGTTGTGATGAAACGCATGCATACCCTGGAAGTGATCGAAGAGAGTTGCTCCAAGCCATTTATTTTATTTATTCAGTGTCCTTCAAAGCCACCAAACAGGTGTCCCTGCATGAGTTTGCGTTTGCGTTTGCGTTTGCGTTTACACAAGCTGGAGTGTGTGTGGAAAGAAAGAGGTCTCACGTGTGTGTGGAGAGAGAGAGAAAGAGAGGTCTGAGTTTCACGTCAAGACAGAAGCACTTGATTTCGGTTCAAGCATTTTGGCATTGACCAAATAAACTTCCATGCATGCCACCAATGTATGGGTTTATTTACATACTCGCCAATGGTAACTTAACTCCTCAACGAGGTGTAAGCGTGGGAGGAAACCCCGACATGCGAAGCATGTCTACGTGGCACCACATGTCTTCATCTTATTGGTTGTGGTCCCAGCGTGGTGTTGCCAAAGTGTATCTGACGTAAATATGGGGACCTTTCGGTAAAGTCCAGAATCAGAAACTTTATTTTCCTTTCAAATGACAAAGAGGGATGGCCGGGGTTGTTGTAACGTTGTTGCTTTCTTTGGGACATTCAATATTGCTTATGTCATTCATCTTTCTACACTATTTGACCATTTCTTCACTTCTTCTTTCTAAGCTAGCCAGCTAGCAAAGCTATTTCCCACATATATTTCCACCTTCCACTTAATTTCACTTGCAACTTTTTCTTTCTTTCTTTCTTTTTTCCCCCTCATCTTTTACTTTTATTGCCATTTATTACCGTCTCTGTAATCAGTAATTGCATTACAGTTAATTGAAGATACTATATATCCACCAAAAATTGAAAATAAAATATGATAAATAACACACCATTTGACATACATTTTTATTACACTCTCCATCGTTCCTTTTTTTTTTTAAAAAAAAAAATCATAAAATTATTTATTTTGTTCTAACATAATGCACGTATAAACTTTTTATATACATTAAGAACAATAATCAATAAGTTATTTATTAAAATAATTTTATTCTCTACAAATATATATTATTTGTAATTATTAAGTGATCAGTGGTTAAAAAGTTAATGAATAAAATATTTAAAAATTATTAGATTGATGTAATTTTTTAAAATAAATTTAGAATAAAATTTTTAATAATTTATCAAAAATTAAAAATATCAATTAATATAATTTTTTTAATACTATAACATCAGTTATTGTGAAACGAGAAATACACTTAACTTCTTATTTAATGAACCTTAAATTTTAATAAATTATCGTCAATAAAAATTAAATAAGATATTTAAATAATCGAGAAGTAGGAGATAAAGGAAGAGAGATAATAATAAAAAAATAAAGAAAGAGAGAGAAACTAATAAATGTGTGACGCCACTAAAGATGAAAAAAGAGATATATAATTAAGAAAAATTGAGCGTATATTTATTATTTTATAAAAAAAATAATGTGTTAAAAAAATGTGTCATAGAATTTATTGTTATAAAATGTGTTATACGAGGAAGCATGCTATATATTTTTATTTAATTAAAATGTACATGTAAAAAAGCTTTTACATCTTCAGTTAATCATGAATGGTTATACCATTTAAAATTGTAATTTGCTAATAACTAATTTAAATTTAGCTGAAGTGATCACACTAAGTAGAAATTATTATTTTTCCCTTGTAATGAAGTGTATTGCTATAGCTTGCCTTCACCTCTGTTAATACTATTTAAATTGGTACGTGTAGTTCCTGAATTGTATTTATAATAATAAATAAGTATGTAGCTGATTCTTTTCCTTAAGAGACAAAGAATGTCTGGAAAAGACCCAAGGAATGTCTAAAGAAAATGATATCACAAAGACTTCTGATGCAACAGGGCTTTCACTTTTTAACCTTTCATTTTCACCCAATCATGAAGGCATTTTTGAACAAATTTTGGTTTCTGAGTTTCCGTGTCTCAAGTTTTCCTTTTATCCATCGAACCTCTCTAGGACTAAACTGACCCTTCCAAGAGGGGTAACAAAAGCTGCACTAAAGGACAAGCCTTTCTGCCACACAGTCTCCCTTAGTATTTATTCTCTATTGTTTCTTCACAGACTACCACCCTTCTCAGTTATCCCTCCCCTCTTTGTACCTTCTTAACTCACATCAAGGAATAAACAATTCAATGACGGGTGAAGCTCAGAGTGAGACTTCTCTCAAACTCTCCCCAGCTTCAACCATGTCTTCTTCTTCCTCTTCTCTTATCACCACTGTTGTTGATAATAATAACCCTTCCCACCCATCTGCGTTAAGAGCCCCTCGCCGTCGTTTTGCTTCTCACCACCTTCCCGAGATAAGCCTCAAAACCCCTATGGTTAGGCCTTATGTTCGCTCAAAAATGCCTAGGCTTCGTTGGACACCAGATCTCCATCGTTGCTTTGTGCATGCAGTTCAAAGACTTGGAGGAGAAGACAGTAAGCTTTATTACATTTACATATATATCTTTTTGGTTTTTCACATATCTTGTTCCAGTCATGGTCAGGTATGCCACTAAACGTGAATACTATTTTTTATCCGAGATTTAAACCTTTGCCGTGTTATGAAAGATTATCTCTTTTGTTACATTTATATGTGTTAACGTTGTTATGTAAATCCTATTTCATTCACTTATAATTTTTCTCTAACAAAAGGGTTAACTTTTTCAAGTGGTGAACCTTTAATTTTGAATGCTGTTGATATATTGATTTGGATTTACAGGGGCCACACCAAAGCTGGTTTTACAGCTCATGAATGTAAAGGGACTTACCATATCTCATGTTAAAAGCCACCTTCAGGTACTCTTTTCTCCATAACCACGAATAAAGTTATGGGGGAGAAAAGGCGTTATCAGTTCACTGCTTGTTTTCTCTTTCTTTATTTAATTTATTTGTTTTTTAAATAATAATAAAATTTCTTCTTAAAGAATGCATGTCCTTCATAATTCATTGTTAGTCTTAAAGTTTCAAAACCCTGGCCTATTTGACAGATGTACAGGAGCATGAGGCACGAGCAGATGAGTCAAGGTATATAAATAATTGTACTGTACATCAGTTACTTATGTGAAAGTTCTCATGCCACTGATGTAAGATGCATCATCTATATGGAAGAAATAGCTAGGTGAAGAGAACATTAGACATTTTGTTTGGTACAGTTGAGGAAATATATCTTTAAACACTGAAAAGAAGATATATCTATACATACCAAGAAAATAAAGGAACCAACTAGGGATAGTGGACGTCAGCTTGACGGGTTGATTCTCTTTTCCGTCACCAAGAAAATGAAAGTAACGTCAAATATTCTTCAGGATTTTGTTCCAAGAAAATTAACTTTTAGTGTGTGGTACTGTTACACATGTTTCTTCATGAGGTCACTCACTCAACTAGAAGATATACAAAAGAAATTATGTATCTTAATAAACATTTTCTTAAACTCACCAAATATGAAGCTTTATGATCAATTATATTTTATTAAATTTCTATTTACCAGGTGCAAAGAAGAATGATATGGATCCGGATTTCCAAGCTTCCACCCTCTCAACTCTTGGCCCAACGTACGGCCAACAGAATCCTCAGCAAAGAAGCTGCGCGGAAGAGCTTGCTCCCACCCAAGCTCAATGGTATTTCTATTTACTTTTTTTTTTAATCGTTCCTCTCTTTTTGACAGTGCGTATAATTTTTTAGACTTTATAATTTGTGATATAGTTGTAGAATTGTTTTTTAAATTGAAAAAAATGTAGAACATTTTACATCCTTATCCTTATAAGCAAAAAGTATATATAGTTAGATAGAAAATTCAGACTAATATTTTATTTTTTATCCAACATGTTTTTTATATATATAAATGCATTTGTGGACTTTTCTAGAACAAGATATATCTTTCATCAATAAAAAATGTTTAAAATGGCTGAAAAAGTGAATTTTTTTGAAAATGATCAGCATTGCAAAATAAAAAATAATCTGTCATTCGCCAACAACAATATATTAGATAAAGACAAATATTAACATATCTTATGACAATAAAAAAATGTTTTAAATGACTTTAAAAGAGTATTTCAATTAGTGACATTTTTTTTCTAAATGTTTGATTGATTCGCCAGAAATGCAAAAATAAAATAAAATAAACTATCTACAATGCTGAAAAAGGTGAACTACGGACGGCTAATTAACAGATATTTTAAAATTTTTACTATAAAAAAAGTAATTATTGTAACAATGTAATTAATGTTTTTTTTTAGGCAAAAATGAAGGTCCTCCTTCCAAATGTGTAAGTACCTGATGTTATAAATTTGTTTAACATGAAGAAAAGCTGTATTTTCCCAATTTTGTTTACTAAGTGAACAAAAAGTATCAAATTAAGGTAAAATATCATATATCCAAATATATAGGACTACAGTTAGAAAAATAAGACCAATAAGTGTTTGTCTGATTGAAAAAAGTTTTCATAACTTAGTCAATAAGGCTTAAATTTCGTCCTCAAATTTATGTATGCGGAAAAAAGTAATACGAAAAGTAGTATCGCTATTGCCTTGAATTCCTGATTACTTAACAAGGGGTGAAAGGATATTCTTGGAAACTAAAATATATAATGAGAAAAATATGTAAACGTTAGCATTTAATTAAGAAGGCTTAGTTTGTAATTGGTTGAAAACAAGAAAGGGGAAGTATTAATAATTTTGCTGAGTAATTTGGTTTCTTATGCCAGGAATCATGATGAGCAAGAGTGTTCCAATGGAAACCAAGGAGGTGAATCGATTATAATTTGTAACGGCAATGAACAGAAGGTGCACTCCTACATCATCTTCGAGGGTCTTCTGAGAGGCCAGACTGTCCAAGTAACTACTCCTTCCTCTTAATGTCCTCGTTGATTTTTTATTTTGGTTACAAGAGCTAAATGAAATGTCCTCGTTGATTTTGTGGCACATAATAATCAAAGGACAAGCTATATATAGGATAATTATACATAGTTGAATGAACAGTTTATTCCATTTTGTTTTTCAGGAGAATAAAAATGCTCCTGAAAAGGTGTCACTAGGTGATGCCGGTTACGAAAGCGACCATCAAAGATTCCAAGACAGAACTACTACTGCCATAGGAGAGAGAGTGGCTGAAGACACACTGTCCCTGTCAATGAGCTCAAGGCCTTCACATTCATTCTTGAATCCGAGCCACAGTACTGGTCCATATGCTAATGATGTCTCTCTTAAGCTCACCCTCTCTTAGAATCATGCACATAATAATAACAACCCTTTCTTTCTCATCATTTTTATTTATTTCCATCCTACAACTACATTACAAATGGTGCATGACCTTTCAAACATAGAACAATGTTAACAAGTGCTCTTCCGATATTGATTAAGAAATTAAAAATTAAAAATTAAAAATATATATTATCAATGTCTCTAAAGCACTTGTTAGCAAGAGCCTGAGGAAATTGTAACACTAACGCTACTTCAGTTCAGATCATTTTGTGGCCATAATCATCTAGAAAGTCTCCTAATTAAGAACATAATATTAATTAGTATATAATTAATAATAATATTATATGCCCTTTATCTGAACTGTATGACTTGTCTTTTAAGTTGATATAATATTTAGTTTTACTAATTGTTTGAATTTTAATTTTGGCTGTCTTATTTATCGAATATGTTTCCGTC
Source organism: Pachyrhizus erosus (assembly GCA_026544285.1). Taxonomy (NCBI): domain Eukaryota; kingdom Viridiplantae; phylum Streptophyta; class Magnoliopsida; order Fabales; family Fabaceae; genus Pachyrhizus; species Pachyrhizus erosus. The sequence continues at coordinate 8,488 of JAMLFT010007723.1, read as the reverse complement.
CGTTTAATTGTCATTCACTTTTCTTTCTTCGCTTGTTTCTCTCATATTAATTATATTCTATTAAATGTTTTAAATTATTACTTAAAAAACATTTCTTGAATATTTCTGATTTTTTAATATAAAAAATATGTAATTTTTAATAAAAAAATTAATTTTTTTAATCAGTATTAACAGGTTAGTATTTGTAACAAAGAAAAACTAGTTTAACATACTGTATATTTTTTATAATTAACATATCTTTTGATCTTATATTAACCTAGCTAGTTTTCCAACTATTTTTTCTTGCTTATGAAAATTAAGGATGATTGTTTGAAGATCAAATGGAATTTCATGTACTCTACAATACACAGATTGGATTGATAAGTGAGAGTTGAGGACTACCTAATAATTATGAAAAATTAACAAGTAATTAATTTTGGATCACTATTTTTTTATAATTTGAACTAATGAATAGATATTTAAGTTTTTGAATTAAAAAATAATAATAAGACGCAAATATATTATGTAAAAATTAGTCGAAATCATATAGTAGAGGATCATGAAAGACTAAATAATAATTTTTTATAATTGTTATGAGCACACTCTCACACAATTGAGTGGAAGTGGTAACTAAGGGAAGGGCAGAGCGGCGCGAGTAGGTGTTGGAGCACGGATTGCGTGGGGCAACTGCAAAGTTGAAACAGCGAACACCACATTTTTGGTGTGTAGATGAGCAATGGAACATGTATATATTGTATGTGTGTGGGCACATTCTCTTCTTATATCACTTAGTATTGTCCTTAATTAGTAGTAGTCATGTTTTCCTTTTTTGCTTTTCTTGCTGCAATTGCCAGCTGTCAGGCCAGAAAGCTGGGTGGGTTTGGCCGAGAGATGACGGTTCTTCCTCATTTGAATGCCTATGGTAGTGGTGGTGGCAGCGGCGGTTTCGGAGTCGGTGGAGGGAATGGTGGTTACGGGGGTGGAGGTGGAGGTGGAAATGGTCATGGAGGAGGGGTTGGGGGTGGATATGGTGGTGGAAATGGAGGATTTGGAGGAGGTAATGGAGGATTTGGAGGAGGTGGTGGTAATGGTGGTAATGGAGGATATGGTGGTGGTAATGGAGGACTTGGAGGAGGTAATGGTGGTAATGGAGGATATGGTGGTGGTAATGGAGGACTTGGAGGAGGTAATGGTGGTAATGGAGGATATGGTGGTGGTAATGGAGGACTTGGAGGAGGTAATGGAGGATTTGGAGGAGGTGGTGGTGGGATAGGCGATGGGGGATATGGAGGAGGCATTGGTGGGGAATTTATGAATGAGATACCACCCTGACTTCAAAACTTCATCATTTCACTTTTCTTTTTTCTTCTTATGATCAAGATGGATTATGTACCACTGTCATTAGTATCCATTGAGAAATAAACATGCTCTGTTGTTATCATATTCAATGAATAATAGAAACTAATGGAGTTGTTACCATATTCAATGAGTAATAGAAACTAATGGATTTTAGGACTCTTGCACATAGCATATTTTTTAGTGCTACCTTGTACTAACATTAACCTTTCTATCAATTTTATAAATAAAAAATATAATTAAAAATGAAAATTTTATTAAAAATTAATTAATTAAGATTTTTTTAATAAAAATTAATTAATTAAGTTTTTTTAATAAAAATTAATTAATTAAGTTTTTTTAATAAAAATTAATTATTAATAAAATTATAAATATTTCATATCAATATTATACTTTCCTAAATATTTTATATTGTCGTTACCTAATCTGAATCTAACTATTATACCCACCAAGAACAATTTTAATGATTATCACCTATTATAATAATAATAATTAATTATACATATAATTAATATTAAAATAATATAAATTTTGTAATTGGTCCAAACACATTAAAGAATAGTTTTTTTTATTAGAATTGATTTAATTGGTAAGGTAAGTTTTTTAAATTTAATAATGGTTTCTTCAATAAACAACAATTATCTATAAATAAAAATTTAATTTTTTTCTTAAAAATATTATAATGATAAAAAAATTAAATATAAATAAAAAAACAAAAATAATTTTTTTAAAAAAATTACACTATTAAAATAAAATATTAATGAATTGTTTAAATGTGATATGACATAATAAGATTTACTTAAAAACTTAAAATAAGTTATTTAAATGAGTTCTAAGTGACCACAAGTCCAAACCAATACATAAGGGATGATTCTAGATCTAAGTTAGAGGGACAATTATCTAAGGATTAAAATAAAATAAAAATTAGCAATTTAAAGAAAAAACTATTTTTTAATTAATTAATTAATTAATTACTTAATTTGACTATTCATTTTCTTGATGTCATTTTTTAATATGATAATTAATCTATTAATGATAATTAACATGGAAAAAAATCTCCAAAAGTATTAATTTTGATTTCAATAGCAAAAATGTGAGCATAAAATTTATTTATTTTTCTTTTATTCATTGCATTAAAGAAAAATGACACATATAAGAAAACACTCATATATTTGTGAAACACCAAACATAAAAATTTGAATACATCATAAAATTCAACGTCATACATTGTCAGTAACTACATCTCATTGACACATACATATAAAGATAGTGACTACAACGTCATGAAATCACCCACTAATATCAAAGTATCATAAATACGCATGTACAAATCATGGTAAGTCAAAAAGAGAAATTTTTTTTCAAAAAAAGGATTTAGATGTCCAATATACAAAATAAATATCATAGTTTATCCATCAGTAAATAGATCTAGTTACAACAGTCAAAAGTAAATCATATACACCACGTTGTACACTAACCCATCCTAGTATCTATTTTATCTCATCAAAAGGATCCTCCTCCTCGTCCTCCTTGTTGTCATCCTTATTAGCTTCAATTGCCGTAGAAGTTGTAGCAGGGGTCTACAAGACATTATACTCTACAAGGCAATTCGGTATAAGAAAACCATACATTGTGCGTGGGTTGAATGGAAAGAATGTCGAATCTAGAATAACATTTACGAGTGAAGGAGAGTCGTATAGGCATACTATTGGCTCCAAGTTAGCATTAGGAAGGGTCGATCCATATGACATAGAAGATGGGAAGGTTGACTCGCAAACATAGGAAGGTCTACATGTACAGGTCTCCTTGGTGTGGGTCTCCAGGTGGTAAAAAGGTGAATTGCACAAATTCATCAAATGTATCTTCCTCGATCAGGGAGTCATGCTTCCAACGCCCCTAAATGGACTGCATTGTTAGTCAGAAGATTGATTGGTAGAATTAAGATAACCATGTTTGAAAAAAATAAAATGTATAGAGTGAGTCTTCCATTCACTCTAAAGTCATACAAACACAAACAAAAATGTGATTTTGTTCGTTCAGTATTGATCACTATGTTGTGATCCGTGTATCGTATTCATAACTGATACATCTTACTTTCTTCGCTAATAACAATGATTTGAGCCTTCAACGTCTCTTGACACTCCAAGTCTTAGAAAACTTACATGACATTCATTTACATTTTATCGTTATTTTTTTATGATGATTGGGAGGATATGCCTTGTTTGGTGGGTCAGGATACTCTTAACCATTTGAATTGTCACAACTTGACACCTTATACTACCAACTAGGATTCTACAAGCATATAAACATTTCTCAAGTATCATATTGTAGTATACTCATATATTCTCTAATCCTGCTTTGTCTCGTACATTGCTCTACATAATAGTCAACAACTATCTCAACTACCCCACCCTGACTAAGTCTAAATAATTGGTAGCAACATGATGACTTCCATACTATCTATCTTTATAAACAATCTTATCAATAATAGGTCATCGCACTACACACAAGCTCTACGATCTCATGCTTTTAGGCCTTAACGTCATAGTCTAAGCTTAAGACCCCAAGCTCTACAGTCTTTCATTGTTTCATAGTATCAATGAGATTCGTCGCACATTAAGTCTTTATCTTGCTTATGATGCCTTTTTGCCATTGATATCTCATCCATCCGATACGTAAACATACGACATGTATCTCATCTCGTGTTATAGAGACGATCAAGTCAAATCTTGTCTAACAAGATTCACATAGATCAATAAATAACACAATACTTGTAAGGGATATCATACACAATAACACTCCTCTAATATTAGGAAAAATAATTCTAGTTATACCTTATTAAAATTAATTGCATTTCATCTTCATATGAGATTCATGTCTTAGTTAAATCTTATAACACCTAATGATTTAAATTAATTTAAGTTGTTATTTAGTTCTTTACAAGTATCTTTGTATTAATAAATTAATGGTTCACTCTGCATGGCTCCCCCAAAATTTTATGAAGTGATCTTCATCCTTAACGTCATATTTAATTAAATAATTTTTTTTATTTTTTATTTAAAATTTATTTATACTACTTAATCTTACCTAATTAAATCATTCACTTATTTCTAATAATTTATTTATGATTAGTCACACTTAATTAACTCTTTTATCCTTAAGTTATATTTTAAAACTCAACGCCATGATTTTAATTTAATTTTTATATAGAACTATCCACTCATTAAAAAAACATTTATAACTTACTAATTTGTCATTGGAATGTGATAAAATTTTAAGAAAAAATTTCAATATATATAAAAGTTAAAATTATTCTCTATATTTATATTTTGACATCGTTTAATCACATTTTTAAATACTTCCAATTGTTGTTGCATGTTGATATGCCGCTACACCAAATCACAACATCACTTATTTCCCTTCATTTTAACTTCAAAATGACTAAGACTTTTCCCAATACGTACATTACCTGATACCGAACAAAACTAATTTAATCATACACATAAATTATTCACCAACAATTTAAATAATAATTTTTTTGAATCAGTTGCATGTTATAAAAATAGGAGTTAAATGTTTCCAAAACTCCCAAATTAATTACTAAAATTTTCCTTAACACCCCTAATTATTTTTTTATGACTTAATCAAATAATAACGTCGAAAAAATACAAAAGCGCTTCCCATTTACAAAGATTGTTGTCACAGATTTTGTATAAATAAACATAGTGTGCAAATAAATTATTTTGTACATCCAAATCGAAATTTTAGGATCCTACCTCATTACTATATATTTTCCTCATTATTTAACAATTAAGAATTCATTTTTGACATTAAAACATGTTCGAATTTATCCCAAATAATTTTTGAAATCTAGATCATCATTTCTTGTTGAGATTCTCAAATGACTTAAAAACATGCTTATAACTTTTTAAATCTTATACCAATTACCCCAATTCTTTTCTCAACCATTAGTACTGTCGATTAGTGCCTAAATCTATCATAAAAACATTTTTTTTTCCTTTTATTTAGCCTCAATCAACAACCATAAATCTCAGACTTGTTAGCTGGAAAACTGACGTGAAATAGAGGAGTTCAATTTACTGTTTCATCAATTTTTAACATCTAAACTTCATGTTTTTTTGTTCATATTTGTCACAATATATTTAGGAGTCCATTCATACAAAAATACTTATGAGTAAATAGTTTTTATTTTCATCGATCACAGCACATAAACCTCATCATTCTCACAGGTTAGGAGGCTTTGTTTTCCAGTCCAAACTCTAACAGCATAGTCAACAAGATAAGTAGCATAAACCACCATTTCTAGGCTCCCAATAACAGAACAATCACATATACAAATTACCCAACTAATGTATCAAGCATTCATATTCAAAAATCAAAGAAAATATGAGCAACGACTAATGCAAACAGTAGATACAGAAACAACATGCATAAAGAATGAAATGATCTTAAGGTAGCAAACACACACCATGTTTCAACAGCCCATAGACATAACTAATAAATGAGAATACAGTTTTCTCATTTCAAGCAAGAAAATGACAATAAAGAGAGAAGAAAACTCCTCTATACCCCAGCTTTCTTTAACAGAGAGTGTGCAGTGAGCTTGGGAGAGTTATGGACAACTTTCCATTGCCTTGGTGTAGTCCGTCCAATATCAAAGGAAGGTGGGAGTGGGTGGGAAAGGATCTAGGATTCAAGAGGGGGTAAGAGAGCTTGGGAGAAGGAAAAATAATTTTCAAAACTAAAGTTGGAGCTGGGGGAGGGATGTGCGATGCAAGGCTGTTGATGGGGTCCTTTAGTTTCGTTGTATAAGGATATCATCTAGGTTAGTTAACCCCTCTTACTTCTAGGTTTGATTTTCTACTTAACTTTTACTTAATCTTCTAATTAAGATTAAGATTAGTTAAATTGAATTAATTAATTTATATAGTTTTATGATACTTTAAATTAATTTTTAGTTTATTCAAATTAAATTAAATCTTGTTCAAATTAATTTAATGTTCTAAACTTAATTAATTCATCTAAGTCAAATTAACTTTTAAAAAATAAAATAATTACCATTTTTTAATGAATTGATTAAAGTTAACTTTAATGTCCTAAACTTAATTAATTCATCTAAGTCAAATTTTTATTTTTATTTTTATTTGTCTCTAATTTAATAATTCATTAAATTAACTTTATTTATCTAATTTTCATATACGTTTATTTTTATTTATGTAATTAATTATTTGTTAAGTGTTATTAAATAAATGAAAATTTTATTAATTAATTTTAATTATTGAAAATTCTTATTTTGATTCTTCGAGGATGTTACAATTTATAACGCAAATTTTTAAAATTCAATGTTTTTAAATTCTCAAATTTGAAATATTTTCAATTTTGTATCTATAAAAAGTTCTTGATTATCTTGTCATATCTCTATATTTTAATGGAGGAAAAAATATTAAAATATAAACAAGTATAATATGTACATATATTAAAAAAATTATCTTCTATCTCCTAACGTTAATGTTATCCTTAATGATTTTTCATATTAAAATTTTTAAATAAATATTTTTATGATAATTTACACATTTTTTTGCAACTAATAAAACGATAATTTTTTATATAAATTTTTTTTGTTATCAATAATTAGAAATAAATTAAATAAAAAAATATCATACATCTTTTTAAGATTTGTTAAAACTATATCAAATATCAAATATTTCATTTGTAAGTTATTACACAACTAATAGTAATATAACTCCTCTAATATATACAATTCTCTTCTATCCTTTTTATAAGAAGGAAATTAGAAGTTTGGCTTTACTTTTTATGAAAAACAATATAAAATGTTTATGATATTAGTTATTTTTTTTTTAAAAAATATTCTTAATTATGAGTTTTTTTTTTAATTTTAATAAATAAATAATAAATGAAATACGTTAATATCTTATCGGATTTTAACTTAGCCTTGCATAAAGAGCATTTTGAAAATCTTATTGAAATTAAATTGCAGGTTATTATCTAAGGTAAAGAAAAAAAATTAAAAAAGAAAACGAAACCAATTTACCACATAAAAAATGGAGCAAACACATAACTAATTTTAAGAGATGACAAGGAATTTAGTATATTAAAACAATTTGAACCTAAAATGAAAATAGAATTAGAGGGTTAAAATTAACTTCAATTTTACAAACTTAACTTATATGTAAAAAAAAATGATGTATCTAATTTACAAATCACTCTAAAACGATATAATCATTATGTTGCCACTAATCTCTACGTACAACAGTTATCATAGTATTTTTTTTATTTAATATAAGTCGTATATTCTTTATTAAAAATAATTCTTCAAGTGAAATAGAATTATAATAGATAGAACAAACCTCAAATATTATTAATTAAATTAAAATAAGTGTGTCCCATATGATTCACACATTCAAATGTATTTACCATAGTATGTAATTTTTTTGGAGTGTACGTTATTTTATTTTTATTTTCGAAAATATAAAGACATGAATGGATATTTTTATGTTTGTTAAGATATTTTTGAGTATATTTTATTTTTAAAAAATTATATTTTTATATCATAAATTTTTTTTTATGAAGAAAGAATGAATATGTAAGTGATATTTTATGAAATTAAAATCATTACGATTATTTGAATTGGAATGTGATCCATCCCTGCCATACACGATAGTTCTGAATTAATTCATGTATGCATAATTTTTTTGTAATCAATTCTTTTAGTGGCATCTCAATTAATTAGTATCCACAATTTTTTGGGTACATGTATCCATAGTAATCTTATTCTATAGGAAAAAAATAAATTGAAAAAAATAATGAAAATGATACAAAAATATAAAGTAAAAATTAAAAATATATGGTGTAAGTATTATGTAAACACATATTCCTAGGAATTTTTTTATATCTTTTCTTGTTAATTTATTTTTCATTTTTATTTTTGTTAATTAAATAATATTTTTTTCAAAAATAAATCAGTGCTGTTTTATACTCTTAAAGTTTTCTTTTTTTACGCGACTCCTAAAATAAAAATAATAAAGTGCTTTGTAGGATATATTAATATGAATGACATATTAACTTATTATTTTTATTTAAATTGATTTTTTAAATTTTAAAAGTTCTAAAA
>JAMLFT010007722.1:0-14494 GCA_026544285.1 Pachyrhizus erosus | reverse complement strand
TTTATTGAAAAATTAAAAATAATAAATTTTATTTTTTTAATATTCTTGTATGAATTTTTGTTTGTATAAAAATTAAATATTTCTTGCAAAAATTTTCACAAAAAATTAATTTATGTAATACTTTTAATTATTTTTATTCCTTCAAGTTTTTTGCTCAAGGTCCGCCACTCGTTGTGGTGATTTATTATTTCTGTTTTACTTTATATGACATTTTATTAAAACAATTACTCTTTTAAATTAGTTGTTATTTTATAAAATTAATTAAATATTAAATATTTTTTTTATCATAGAACAGTTTTAATGAAAGAAGTGATTAGTGGTAACAAATGATAAAAAAGTTTAACTAATTTGAAAAATAAAGAATATATTAAGAAGTTATATATATATTTTTTTATAAAATTTAAGATATTAATTGCATTTACTAATACTTATATGAAATATTTAAACCTAAAATAAAATAAATGAAAGAGAAGGAGTATTTAATTAAAGGTTGTTTCTACGACTATAGTAGGCAGCACTTTTCAAAATGTAGATAGAAAAATATGTTGACACTAATTTCCTTAATTAAACCTAAATTGCGAGTGTGGTGTTTAGTTGCGTAGATAATAATGTGTATAAATTGAGGGAGAATGGGGAATGGTATGAAGAAGAAGAGGGAGAAAATGGCAATTTGCAATAAGATCCATTGGGGAAGGATCGCAATTGGGTTTATGATTATGTTTGTAGTTTCATCCATTCTCGCAGTCCCTTTCTATGTGAAACCAGAACCTTCAATTTTATTACTTATGTGGATTTGCTCCATCCCTACTTTCATTATCCTTTATTCACTTTATCTCTGCACTTTTCATTTCGTGAATCGCTTGCGGACTGAGCCAGAGGATGCAGATACTCAACACAAGCTTCCGCAACAACTCATTGGCGATTTTCTTATCTGTATAAATTAAGTTTCAATCATGTATTTCCCAAATAAATTTTCAACATGCAAAATCAATGATAATCTTTGCAAGTTCCCTATTCTATGTTGAAATGCTCTATGACCAAATTCAAACTATTAGTGTTTTTGTTCATTTATCTATAATCATTTTTTTATTTTTAATTATTTTAGAAAAGATTAATTGCAGTTTCATCACACCTCGGTTATAGTGATTGTTTACACAACGTACATCATCACTGCACTCTCGAAACATAGTAGAGTAATTCAAGTGTTTCAAAGATTAAACAAATAAAAAATCAACTTGCTTGAATCAATCCTTCTCATTATATGAATGGCTTTTTGTTATGGACATGGGTTGGCTTAACCTATGAAACAAATTTAGATAAAATTACAATAGTATTTTTTTTTTCTCACTTCTTATTATTTTAGTGGAAAAGAGGTTTTGTACTGAGAAGGGTGTGAAACGAAGGACTAAGAGAATCCAAGTAATCTGCAACTGGCTACGCTTATTTTGTTTTTGCAAAAACTATTAATTAATAATGTAATAACTATAATTTATGTATACATTTTTTTATTAACTTTTAACTATTATAAAGTTTATGAGTATAAATATTTATTTTTATAACATTTTTAATAATTTTAAAAAATATAGTGTTTGAAGTTTTGATTTTTTTAATATTTTTAATAATTTTAGTCTTTAAATTTTTTTTATATAATTAAAAATTACATACAAACATAAACATAAAATTTTTTAGTACAAAATATTTTCACTATGTTATCATTTAATAATATTAATTAATGTGAGAGACAAAATAAAATATAATAATTTAAGAGGATTAAATATAATTATTAAAAAAATAAAAAATTAAGACTAAAAATAAAATATAATTCTCAATACAAAAAACAAACTTATTTATTATATACAAAAATTATTCATTATGAGAAATGTTTTATTTTAATAAATTTGAAGTAGAATTATTAAATTTTATTGCAACAATTAATGTGTAAGAATTTAATTATAAAATGTTAAATTATAAAGACTTGACTAAAATATTTAAGGATTGACTTTTTACATATCAGAGTATGAAGTTTTTAACTAAAATCTAAAACATGAATGATGTATTAAATTATTTAGAGAGAAAACTATGACAAAATAAATCTTTTAAAATATTGTACTTAATCAATAAATTTTATTTTAATTTTATACCGATGAAAATATCAATTTGCACATTCATAATTGGTCACAAATTATTATTATATTGATTTTATTATGTTTTTTTTATTATTATCTAAGATACATGGTTGCTTATGAAGTAATTAGATTTTGTCTATTCTGACTTATATGTATGCATTTATATAAAATGAACAATCAACAATGAGTCATAAAATACAAATTTTGTAGTGTAATGGGTGAATTATACAAACTTTTAAAATTTTTAAATAACCATCAATAAATAAATTTTTAAAAAGTATAATTATTATACTGATATGTCACTAATTTAACATGAATAATAACTTAATGGAATGGATTAAATTAGACAATAAAATCAATTTCTTTATTTAAAAAAAGTGAGGGACTAAAAAGTCTCTATATTTAATAAGGAATCAAAGTTAAGAATAGAGAAAAATAAGGAGAATGAGCTTGTCTTTCAGTAAAAAATAAAATATATAATTTATAATTAATAATTAATGAAAAAAATATTTCTTGCTCATAAATTTTCTTTAATTTGATTGATTGATTCATTCTTGAATTTTCCTTCTTCAACGTCCGGCAGCTCCCACGAAATGGGGCACGTGGCAACGGAAGACGCCGCCGGTGAAGAGTTTGGTGCGCACACCGGTATTCTACTACGGTTAAGAAAAAAGTTACTAAGAGAGACAACTAAACTAAACAAAGTAAACATGATGAATATGCTTACGTCACATGTCTTTCTGTTTGAGTGCTTTTGGGCTCAAATCTCATTCTTTCACATTTTGTTTAGCCTCAACACAACACAACAATGTAATTTAGCTACCTAATCAACTACCACCGTCAAACATCAAACAAATTAAGGAGTTAACACACTCATAATAAGAAAAATTAAAAAATGGCAAATAATGTTTTGTGGAATTCATTCAGACGCATTATTTTATAAGATAGTGTTGTTGGTGACATCGGTAGCAAGGCATTCAGCAGTTACTGAAACAAAACAACCTTAAACTATTTGCATTTCCCAATCTCATTTTTCTATTGGTATTGTTTTTCATGTAAGTGTACTACTTGTTGAATGACTTGATTGTTGATGTTCCAGACACAAAAACAAATGCTTATTCTTTTCCTTTGCTTGGCTGCTTCCAGCCTTTCTCAGCTTTATATCCTCACTTTTTTGTTCTGCACTTTGTAAAAGCCTTCACTTTTATTTGTCAATTTGTCCTACTTCAACGGTTAACAGTCTTTTTTTACCCTTCCTTTCTTCGGGTTTGTGTCTGTCCAGAACCCCAACCCACATGTCAATCAGTTTATTGTAAAAAAAGTAAATTAAAAAAATCCTCTTTTTTAATTATTGCTGGATGCATCTTTTTAGTTTTTTTTTCCAAGGTTTTAAATTGCAGTCACCATACTTGATATTGTAGAAAATTGAGAACAAATACAGTCAATACAGCCACAATCGTGATTGCAGATACTTGGAAAACCTTGACCTTTTTATCTAAGGTGTAACATTTGGGTCACAATCCGTAATTCATTCTTCTATTTGAATGTTATAATTGATTTCTATCTCTTTTCCACTCAATCTGGAAAAATGGGTTTTGAGGACTGACTATGAAAAATGGGTTTATTCTGGGCGGTGTTCCCTTTTTATTGGGAACGGATGCCTAATAATTATGTTCTATTTTGTTTTAAATTACTCTGATATTCGTGCATCCTTGGCACCAGCAGTTAACATCAGAGTGACAACCCTTGTTCCTGTTCCATCCATGTCAGCTTCGACAGATTCATCCCTTACTGGAGCACAAATGACGGCGGAAGTTCAAGTGCAACAGATTGAACTGCTAACATCGACCGATGATGAATATGGTGGTGTTATTGTGGAAATGGACAAGCCTATGGATTCTGCAACCTTTGTGTCCATCCTCAGATCTTCAGTTTCACAGTGGAAACAGCTGGTAGTCTCTCATGTGGTTCTTCATTATAAATAATATCGTCCAGCTGATTTTATTCTTTGGTTGGATACATACTGATTGTAAACCAGGCACAGGGCTTTTTCCATTTTAAATATTGCATGTATAGATAGGTATTTTATGTGCTCCAAATGTCTGCAAAGGCCAACAAAACAAGCACACAAATTGAGTTCTAGGTGATTGGACTGTATAAATACTGGCCATCATATCTTTCATTGCTCATATTGTGTTGTAGTCAATTCTGTCACGATTAATTTATCAAGTCGATGGATAATACTGGTAAAACATTAGATTTGACACATTGCAATGTGACATATTCGTATTAAGTTCATGTAATTAGTTAGTTATGGTTTTTCTTCATGTTATTATGGCTGTCAGAGAAACAAAATCAGCAAAACAATCTGATTCTTGGCGATTTTCATGTGAGTCTTTCCGGTTATCCCCCCGCCCCCCCTTTTCATGGTAATATTGTTTCTTCTTCATTGATGTATACACACACACATAAATGTAGTATTAAAGACTAGTTTCCTCTTTGCCATTAACCTGTCATTGATTATGCATATCTTTGTTTATGTATTTTCTTTCATTTTGGTAATATTTGAATTCACCCAAGAATATCACTATTTTTGCTAACCCTCAATCTAGCAATGGAGTGATCTACAGGAACAATTTTCAATTCAAATTTACATTGGCTCTTCCGATTTAACTCTTTCTATAATCAATCAAGTTTTCCTAATATCAATTGTGTTTGAGATGGACTTCAATTTTCATAAAAGTAAATATATTTGTCATATACGTGCAACTTCATTATCCTTCTGGCATATTGTTTATCTTCACTACTTCTATTAGGAATCTAGAATCTGTCACTATCTTTTAGTGTGTTTGCATATGCATTTTTGTCGTGAATTTCCACATCTCCTGTGAAGCTATACATGTTGCTTCCACATTTGTAACCATTTGGATGTGGTTTTTCAGGTCCAAAACGTGTCTCCAAACACACACTTTGTTTATTTGAGTTATTGACTCAACATTTTCTTGCAGGGCAAGAAGGGTGTTTGGATAAAATTGCCTATTCATTTAGTCAGTCTAGTTGAAGCTCTAGTTAAGGTGACTTTTTTGCTTACTGTGTTAATAATGAATGATGAAGAAATGAGTTCAACCTACATCCTTATGCACTAAATTTTTGTATTTATCGTTATTTCTGTGGCACACTTCTGTGCAGGAAGGTTTTTGGTATCACCATGCGGAACCAAAATATTTAATGCTTGTCTATTGGATTCCTGACTCCCCAAATACTATTCCAGCAAATGCCACACACCGAGTGGGTGTTGGAGCATTTGTGGTTAATGAAAAACGAGAGGTATTTCCCTGATCACAACGTAGTGCAACCACATGATTGAACTTGGATGGAATAGAAGTTGCATATGAAACTTAATTCCAGAGTGAAAGGGAAGAAGCACTTAGCATCTTATTTATTCATACATATAACATTGATGAATGGACTCTATCTTTGTTATGCTAAATCTTATCTTCATACTCTAATGTATGGGTTTAAACCAAATCAAACTTTTCTCCATCTATTCTGTTTGCGTGAGAGTGGCAGTAGATGCATCTCTCTTCCTGTGTGATTCATTGTCAGTATTTCAGTGAAATATGAGTAACGTGTCTCTAATGACAAATAATTATTCAGAATTCAAATCTATTGGCATTTAGTGTCTATGTTTCATTTCCTAATTATTAAATGATTTTAGGTCCTAGTGGTTAAAGAAAAGAGTGGATATTTTCAAGGAACTGGAGCCTGGAAATTCCCTACTGGAGTCGTGGATCAGGTAAATGTGTTGAATATCTTTTGCATTACAGTTTAGGAAGTTGTTTTGTGTGTGTATATACTCAACTTATTCAACCTATACAGGGAGAAGATATTTGTATAGCAGCAGTGAGAGAGGCCAAAGAAGAAACAGGAGTAAGTAATCCCTCTGTGGTTCCTATAATGTGGGCTAATCAGAAATTGGATATATGATTGACCGTAAAATTTTACCATTCTGATTTAAACTAAATGATTTTGGATTCTATCAAATTTTAGGTTGACGCAGAATTTGTGGAAGTATTAGCATTCAGGTAGCGTGTTTACATACAAATATTTCCTTTTGTATATTTGAAAGGAAATTTCTATGGTTGAATATGGAGACTCAAAACTAATTTTTATTGGAGAGACGGGAGTATGAAATAGGGATTGATGAAAGGAAAATAGCCACAACATCATATTGTCCTAAATTCCACAGGACAGAAGGGAATCTTTAACTGTTCACAAACTACGAGCTCCATTCTTGGCCTTTTAGGTAGTCATGTGAAAGTGTTAAATTAAACTTGCTAACGTTGCTATATGCAGTAATAGCGATTGATATCATGGTGGTTTATGGGCGAGAATGTGTTGGAAAATATATATTGCACATTTAATTGTTAGTTGTTGAAAAAACTTCGGAACTTATTTTTTGTTTATTTATTTATTATTGTTGAGTTTACAATTTAATAACTGGAGTTCCTTTGTTATTTCATCTGAATATCCTGATCAACAGACAAAGTCACATGTCATTCTTTGAGAAGTCAGATCTATTCTTCGTGTGCTTGTTGCGCCCTCTTTCTTCTGACATTCAAATACAGGAGGTAGAGATAGAGGCTGCCAAGGTACGTTTAATTTAATTGAAACCGTATAAGAAATAATGGTATGCTCAGGGTTTGATGTTTATGGATCATAATACCATAATTTCTCTTATTCCTTTCATTACTGCACTTATAAAGTTTCATTTTCTGATATTGTTTTTTTACGTTAACCCATGCAAGTTTGGCAATAAACTGAATTTCTTACCAAAATACCCTGAGAAAATGTAAATTCATTATAACCAAAGGCACATATTTATTCTTGATATTATTCTCTGCTACAGTGGATGGCATTTGATGAATACGTAGCCCAGCCATTTATGGAAAAGCATGAGGTTATGAAGTACATCAATGATATCTTCTTGGCAAAGATTGATGGACAATATTCTGGATTTACTCCTGTATCTGTTACATCAAACTTCTCTGAGAACAAGAACTATCTTTACTTGAATGCTGGAGGCCCGAAGAGGAGCAATTCTTTGTAAGCATCGCAAAGATTTACACAGTCAGAAAGGATTTAATCTTAACAACTTATTATTATTCCATTTATTATGTGAACAATGCAGATCTGCATTAGGTAAGTTAACGCAATTTACATTAGTTGAATATATGTAAAAGACTGGTTCAGAAACAAGTTTTCTTATAAGCCTGAATTAGTAAGCTTTTTAATTATAACAATTGCCGTGATAATGAAGTTCAGTTTCCGTTAAGGATGGTTTAAGAAACCTTGAACACTCATGAAAGCTTATGCGGCCATTTTGTGGGAGTAAATGATACATAATGTTAAATGTACCTTCCCATTTGGTTTTGACAAAAGCAAAAAGAAAACAGAATCCAAAATATATTGAACCAGATATGCACCGTATACTGAAGCATTTGATGACGACCAAGGAAATATTCTTCTCTCCTTCACTTGCACTCTAGCAATGGTCAAAGCTAAATCTTTCATTGCTTTGAGAAAGTTCGCTATAGATTTTTTTGCTAGTTTTTTTTTTTTTTTTTTTAATAAATAATTACATTTCTGAAAAAGTTTAACCAAAACATGCGCTTTAGCCATGTGCAGAATAAGAAAACTAAGCCACAACGCCTTCTAACTTTCTGGAGCCATTCATTTCCTTGATGAAGGGCACTAACATGATTTACAAGACAAGGCGGTTGAATTTTAATCATAACGATGCTGTCTCATTCTCTCTCCGAATATGTTTACTTACATCTACACTTATACAGATGAACAACATGCACATACGTGGAGGCAACGCAACATACTTTAATAGTAAGTCGTGAAAAGCAAATACTAAACTCCTGACAACACGAAACTACCTATTATACATATCCTTTCATTTAAGTGATTCTCAATGCTTAACGTACGTAAATGTGACTGAAATATTTATAATACTGTATAAAATGAGCTTATCAAATCTAATTTGCTTTTAATTTTTTTTATGACAATAAACTGTTATTTTTATAATTTATTTTCTCCATTATATTACTCCTTTTATTTCATATTTTTTAATTCTCTCTATTTCTTTTTTAGTTGTAAAAGATATTTTAAAACATTCACACCCACACAAAAGATATTGTAAAATGGTGTCGTGGGAATAAAATTATTCATTACCTTGTACAAGGTTTAAGCTTTGATCCTCTTACTCTAAGTTTAGTTGCCATTATATTCAATCCTAGCAGTTAAAGATTAACATATTTTAAAAAAATAGTAGGATATCATGTTTAATTTTAAGTATATAAAAGATTTTCCACTTGTTTTACTTTAATGAAGGAAATATTTTTAATTATCTTATAGAGATTTTCGCATTTTTTAAGGTTGTAACTGTTTCAAGATTTTACTTTTTTTGTGTGCGAATAGTTAAAATGTAATATGTCTTTTATGTCTTTCAGCTTGAATTTTCCACTGTTGAGTTCAATTTAGTCCTGTTTTAAAATTCAGTCCATTTTCATAAAATTTTGTCTTGTTTTAAAAAGAAAAATATATGAATCTCTTTTTACAAAATACATTAGAAAGCATAAGAAAGCTACTAACCACAAAAAACAATTCCTAACTGCTAGCTTGGAGCAAAGAGGTCAAGGCTAGAAGAGGCTTAGCTAAAATACAAGATTGGCTATATGTAAAGAAGGAGAAATTATTATATAGTATTATCACGTATTTATGTTTTGAAAAATCTTCATGCAATATATAGAAAAAAATTTCAATTTATGATAATAAATTAATAATACTTAATTAAGATCACGTGTTACGTAAAAATTAATTATAATTATAAATTAATTTTAAACGAAAAAATAATTTTGTCCAAAGAACAAGTGCTGAAAAGATGTTCCACGGAGGTCCTGCTTTATGATTATGGGTTGAAGAATTTCCACAAAAAAGATATGTTGGAGTGACCATGATACTCAATACCCAGTAATCTTAGAGCTTTACGAATCAAGCCACGCAGAGGAGTCTGGTTGAGCAAGCCTAATAATTACTTGAGCAAAACAAGATGGAAAAGAAATACAAAGATCGTAAATCCCTATGTACATAGATAATAGTTGGCTATATTCTCAACAACAAAGTGGTGTAGTCTGAAAAGAAGGACATAATAAATAGTATGTATAGAAGAGCCATGAAAGTACTTATTTCCTGCCTGACCTGATATGATCGATCATAGTGGATTGGATTTGCATAAAATAAAAGGACAGTAGTAGAATGGTAAGCAGTACTTAATACTTCGGTGCCTGTTAAATTTTTTTTTTTTTTGGACAAATGTACCGATTTAATTATAGTATAGTATTCTTTTAAGTACGAATGTCGTACAATATTTTTTTTAGTAAAATTTCTTATGTTATAAATCTCTCTGAGTATAAATTAATGAATAATTATTTAGTTTAAATTGAGATTTGATTTTTAAAATAATTTTAAGACAAATAGAATATGAAATAACAAAGTTTGAATTTTTAAAATTTTAATTATGAAATTTGGGATTGAACGTATTCTATCTTACTCTCTTGTACTTTGTATTTCAAATCATATACAATTCTCACAATACTTATTTTTTATACCACATTCTAAATCATTCACACTGATTCTTCACCCATGAAATTCAGAGATAATTTGTTAAACATTAATCCCTTAGTTGTCCAGAAAATTAACCAGCTTTAAATTCGAATGCACTTAGGTAATTGATATGTTGAAATTTATTCCTAGCATTACAATATATCAAGTATTTCCATTCAGATCTAATTCTTACATATACTTTTCAGTCATATATAAGAATAAAAATAAGGGATCTATTGATTAGATAGAAGCCAACAATAAGAGTAAAACGAAAATACCAAGAACAAGTAGAGAAAGAGAATTATTATATAACCATCATCAAAATACAATTAAGTTCGAATAGATTACATTCAATCTTTCAAGGAAGAAGTTAGTCGCTCATGGTAGTCGTCTCTGCTGCAAGATAGGTTTTCTTCTCTCTAAGATACTTAATTTCCTTTCCCTCTCTCCTTTTTAAATTTTTTTTTGTCTGGACTTAAATGACTTTTCGCTTGAGCTAGATATTTTTTTAATTTCTTCTTGCTCCTCAGCTCCCTAAAATTCAAATAAAAATTGGGATTAAATATTTCACTTTGTTTCTAGACTCAAAACATGTATTTTAATAAAAATAGTCTTAAATTAAAAAGTAATTGCTAATTTCCACAACAGTAAAGCTCAAAAGACACAAATTTTCTTACATAAATGTATTAAATAATAACACTTATCAGTGCCCATACAAGATCATCTCCGTTCATCGTCTTCCTCTTCTCTTTCTTCCACTTAAGCTGATGAACTCTGACACACCTTCTCCATGGGAAGGAGCCTGTATTGCTCTTTGTACCCTCATAATTCATTAAGAATGTGTTCACCTCCTAACTCCTTGTCAGATTCAGCCATCACTCTGCACTCTGCAAGTACTCACCCACCAAACCAAACACAACCTTATTATTTATATTTTGTTTGCTATCGAGATTACACATATCTTTCATCAAGCTAATTCTATTTCTAGACTACTGTACTTATGGATACTTAACACAGTTGTTTATTAAAATTTGAATCTTAGATTACTTCTTAAGTTTAAATTAATAACCTTCTATCAAATGTTACATGATCATAATGTCGATTGTATACATGTATATATATTTATATTTATGCTAGCAATTATGAAGTATCAACATTAATTAACTAACTAGAGAGTCCAAAAGAGTATAATATTATATGATGATTAAGATTAGATTATGAGTTTTAAGAGATTTGTTTTTATTTGTCAGTAACAATTGAGTTTAACATTATAAAATTTTTTAATTTAATAATAAAAATAAGACTCACATATGAAAAAAACATTTAATTAATTTAAATTTAAGTTTTTTTTATTCCTATTTATAAGAAATTAAAAAAATAAATAAGAGAAAATAAATTTTATAAATTTAAATTAAAAATAAAATAATAAAAAATAAATTTTAATTTTAATTGAATTAAATATAAGATAAATTAAAATACTTATCTCATTTAAACATTTGTTAGTCATTATTTTTAAATGGTAAATATGAGATATTTGGATGCATACATATAATATGTCATTTTTTTTATGCTGGATAAGAGGATTGGGTTAAACAAGGAGGCTCACCGAAGTTATCTTAATGATTGTGTTATTTGAGATTTATTTTGTTTGATTATGTTGACCTCTGCTTGCGTGATGTGAATACTTTATGTAGGAAAGAGGTTCTTGACGTGTAAGCTCAAGTAGCCTTTTCTGCTGTAGATCCACAGAATAATAATAGTAACTTGTGGCTTTTCTTAAATAAACTAACGTCCTTTTTCTTAAAATTTTTAAGTATCTTTTTTGGTGCATGAACAAACTTACATTTTGATACTATGACTGTTATTATCAGATTGGCGAACTGAGAAACCATAGCAACAGTTTTTTCTGTAAGGTATTCGCTCTATTTCATTATACATCACGATTTTAAAAAAATTATTTTAAATTAGTTGTTATTTTATAAAATCAATAATTTTTTTTATGTAATATCTTTTAAAAAAAGTAACTGTTATTTGGTAATAAATTAAAAAAATTATTTAATTGAAAATATATAAATATATTAAAAATTTATACAATAAATCAAAGTAGACTGTAAGATTAAACGAATAGGAAGCGGTATTTTTAGTAAAAAGAGTAAAAATGAAAGTGTAGTGACATTTAAATTTAGCGATAATAAGACAATATGAACTGACTGCAACAGAGCTTGAAACTTGAAAGAAAGAAAAAGAAAAGTGGAAACCACGACCACAACAGACCATTTTTATTATTGAGAAATATACACGTTAAAACATAATAGTAAACTCATCCAGTGAATTAAATAAGAGTTAAACATGTTGAGTCACTGAAAATGGATAAATGTTTATTTTTTCCTAAAAATATAAAATAATGATAATTTAATCTTTAAAAATAAAAATTCTAAATGTATAAAAAATGTGATAATTGTATCTTAGTGGACTATCATTTTATTATTAAACTGTAATATTTAAAAGCATTAATTTAATATTAAATTATAATTTTTTAGAATCAATTTCATATTAAATTATAAAATTTAAAAATTAACTTGTCATTGACTTGAACATGATTGCCACATTTTATAAAATTTTTGTTACAAAAGAATAGTGGTTTAAAATTTTTATAAAATATTTTTGTTATATAAAAGTAGGACTAGATTTTAAAATAAAATTTAGGTTTATAATTTTTGTCACTCCTTTTACACACTTTAATATATTATTATTAAAATAATTTTTTTTATTATTTCAAAAATTAAATAGTCATTCTATTACACTTTCAGGAACAAAAATAACCATTTATTCAACTGAAAGTATTAAAAATTTTATTTTTAAATATAAATTTTTTATATTTTATTTTATAAAATATATCAAAAATAAATTTAACTTAAAATAAATAATAATGATAAATAAAATCAGGATCAATATGGTCAAAGTCAATAGCATCAAGTTGTCCAACCTGATCAAGATTAACATCAAATTTACCAATTTAACATAATTTATAATAAAATTTATTTTTAACATATTTTATAAAATAAATCAAAAATCAATAATTAAAATTAATGAAGCTAAAAAAATAATTTTTTAATATTTACAAAATTAAAAATATGCTTAACTTATTAATTGGCTCATTAGTTTATATAAAAGTTAAAACTAAATTTTTAAAGAAATTATATGAAAAAAAATTTTACAAATTGATTTATGTATAAGTTAACTTTAATTTATAAAAAAAATTATTATTTTTTTTTCTTATAAGTGTTTATATATAAATTTATCCAAATAAATCCTTATAAAATAAAATGTAATTATCACTACCTCTATCTCTATACATAAAATCCTATAAATTAATTCATTCCTTTTAAGAATTTAAGTAAATTTAGTTATTAATATTAAATTCATCATTAATTTGTGATGTTCTTCTAAAATTACCCTTAATTTTTTTTTAAATTAAACACCTCTCACTTTTTCACTTAACTACTTCTCACCTAATTAATAATTAATGTTTTTAAAAAAATAATAATTATGTAATTTATGACTATTCATTTTCTCTGATTCTAGTAAGAGAGTAAAAAAATTATCTAATTGATTTTTAATATTTATTATTTTTTGCTTAAAAGTTTTTTAATTAATTAAGAGTATTTAAAAATAATTAATTAATTCAAGAGAACAATTAAAAAATATTTTATAAAAAAATACAAATAATTTTTAAAAATGGTCTTATATATAGAAATAAAAATAATATAATAGAAATACTAATAATATATTTTAATAGATTCTTTTGAACACATCCTTTTATTAATTGAAATTTATTACAAAATTTAATGGATTTCACGTTCTCTTTAGTGAGCTTTTATTTTAATTATGTAGTTTTTAATTATTTTGATCTAATAAGAATGCTGTGTTAAAAAGAGTGTATTAAAAAGTATTTTCCTAATACTCTTTTTATTATAAAATCACACATGAATTTAATCATTAAATAATACTACTGTTTATAATATTTATTAAATATGACTTGTAATTAATATTACATACGCTTTATTAAAGTGTTATTTGTATAAATATTAAATAATAATATTTATCAAATACAATATATAATTAATGTTACACATATTTAATAGATGTATTTAATACACACAATAGTATTATTTATTATTTATTAAATATAATATATAATTAATATTACACGCACAAACTCAGGTATTTAATGTATTAAATAGTATTAATGTATGTATTTAATTAATTTTTAACGTTGAGTTAATGTCAACTCAAGAATTTCTTTGTATAAAGGTTTATCATATCTTTTTAAAAAAAATTCTTATTAAATGAAACTAATTATATTATATCTTTAAATCAAAATAAATAGGATAATTTTATTTTGTTTTATTAGATGTGGATTTTATATTAGTTGTTTGTAAAGATGAAGTGTTAGATATATGTTCATTAAAAAAATATTTTATTAATAACATTAAATTTGTTAAAAATTTATATTATTTTTTAAAATATTTTTAAAATTATTGAAACTCCTCATTTTTTCATTTTACTTATTAATTTTTTTACGTAATTAATTAATATGTATTATTTATTTTCAATCCTAATAAGAGAAATAATAAATTTATTTTTTAGAACATATATATGTCATATAGATATTATATCAATATTATTGTTAGAAA
>JAMLFT010007721.1:0-14494 GCA_026544285.1 Pachyrhizus erosus | reverse complement strand
AATTTCATGTCTTATACATATTTTTATTTATTTTATTTACTTATTAAAGTTTATTCTAGATTTTATTTTTAATATTCATTAATTTGCTAAATAAATTTTCTATTATCTAACTAACTACTTTGCTTACATTGAAATAATACTATTTTCATTGATTTGAAAATTGGGATGTTGCAAGAGATAGAGAAACTGTAACATCCTATTTTTAAATTTTGAATATAAATTTTATTATTATTTAGACAGATAAATTATTTAGATATAACTTTTATTTATTTATTTAACGCAATAAAAATATTCTTAAAAATATATAAATAGAAAGAAATTTTGTAAAACTTTAAAAGATAAGTTATGGAAAAATAATTAAATAAAATTACTGGTGATAAATTAGATATAATCTTCAGAATATTCAAGAGGAGAAAATTAAAAATTTAAATGTAATAATGAATTAAGAGTTTAAAGAGAATTTAATTTATAGTTATTAGTGATAAAACTAATAAAATAAAATTTATTTTTATACATAAATTATAAAAATAAATAGAAGAAATTAAGAGAAGAATTTTGAAATTTTTGGAAAAATTTTAGAAGCAAAAATAATTAAGTTAAAAATAAAAGACAGAAAAAATAAAATACAATTGACAGAAATAAAATAAGAAAAAGAAAACAAAAAAGGGAAAGGGGAAAGGGGAAAGGGGAAAAAGGAAAAAGGGAAGGTTCAAATGTTGGACCTTAAAGGAGAGAGAGAGAGAGAGCACACAACATTTCCAACTAAGCTACCTCAATTGGGTAGCATATTCGCCCCTCATTTAATATAGGAGGACAAAGCAAATAAATGAAACAAGTAAAAAGCGAAGGAAAAATAAAACAGGATGGGCAAGGTTCGAACTCATTCCCTCAAGGCACAAATAAGAGAATAGAGAGGAGAGTGACCATTGAGACCGTTAGGCCCATCGCTGAAATATTAATGAAATAAAATGATTTTATTATTTCCTCGCATTCATCGTCTTCCCCAACGAATTGCCATTGAAGCTCATTCCTAAAGCTTTGAAATTTTCTATAATTGCCACCAGGGCTAGCCTATGTGCTTCTCGTGACTCAACAAGGCTACCCTAGCTTAGGAGAATAAAATAATCCCCCTATGGCTGTTGGGGATGCTATAAATAGCCATGGAAGCGAAGCTCAAAGACACCATTGATATAAGCCTTCTTCTTTTCGAAAACCTCTCCACACATCACCAAATTGCTCCCAACTGATCCCAAACGATTAGTCATACGTCCAACAAACTATTGGTGCAAAGGAATTGAAGAAATGAGCAAGGAATCATGACTTTACAGAGGTGACACGAGCCTTCTTAAAAGAAAATCAAATATCCAAATTGAAGTTGGAGGAATCTTCTTCTCTTCTAAATTTGATTACAAAATCGTTCTATTATGTTTCAATTAGAATTTATGCAAGTTTAGGGTCGTAAACACTGTAATTCTCCAAAATTTAATCATGAGTTCTTCATTTTCAAAACTCTAAAAATTCAAATTCAATAGGCTGTGATTAACGTTAATTGATCAAT
Organism: Pachyrhizus erosus; assembly: GCA_026544285.1. NCBI lineage: Eukaryota > Viridiplantae > Streptophyta > Magnoliopsida > Fabales > Fabaceae > Pachyrhizus > Pachyrhizus erosus. The sequence continues at coordinate 12,936 of JAMLFT010007721.1, read as the reverse complement.
TAGAAGTTAGGAGAAGTTAAGTTTAAGGAATTAAACATTTCTTGGTTATTAATTTGACAAAAACACAATTAGAACTTGATATTGAAAATTTGAATTTCATTGGCTTAAGCCCCAATCTAGAGGTTGAAGACGAAGTGAAATTTAGCATTTTGCCCCTCCTTTTAAAAAATTACCAACTTACCCTTATTCTATTTTGATTTATTTCTAAGTCATTTTTAATCATTTTAACCTCAAAATAGACGTGGAGATAGCCTAAGTTTTGTACTTAAGGATGAAAGAAAATTTTCTTAAAGAATTTGATGAAAATTTAATTATTTTAAAATTTCAAAAATACCCCTAATTAAGTCAAAAAAATATTTTTATTCTGTTTAGACAATACTTTAAGAGAAAAATTATCAAAATATGTTTTAGAATATATTTAAGATATTTTATTCAATTTTTGAAATAATAAAACTCTTGAAATAATTTATTTGCCTAAAATTACCAAAATACCTCTAGGGTATAAAAGTAAGAATTTTAACATTTCTAGAGTATTTTAGCTTCAGAAAAGAATAGTTTCAATTCCCTATACCACTATAAGAATCTTCTCCAAAATTTGTGGGTTGAAAATATGATAAAATTTCCAAGAGGATAAATTTTTCATAAATGACGAAAATACCCCTAAATAGAAAGTTGCATTTTTCTACTCTTAAAAACCTCTAGAGTACAAAAGAACTAAGTTTATAATATTAGGAATACTATGTAATATATTCTAAAGAGAAGGGAAGAAAACCTTGCTAAATGATAATTTATGAAAAATGACCAAAATACCCTTGACCCACCCAAAAAAAAAAAACAATGACTGATATGTTGACCACCTCCTATAATCCAAAAAACGGTCAAGAAGCTCTTAAGAATTGGGTGCCAAAAAACTATACTCACCTAGAGATTAAATTTAGGAGCAAAAGCCCATAAATGAAGAATTATATGCGAAAATGAGCATTTTGCCCCTATAACAAAATGTGACCAATTTAACCTTAGATTAAGTTTCTGGCCTTAGGGTTGGCAATAATTTAAGAAGAAAATTTTAATCTGTGTTCTAACTAAAGTTGTAATTATGATGCAAATTTTTTAGTAATATGATAAATTTTCATAAATTACTAAAATGCCCCTAGCTTGTAAGTTTAGGAAAAACTTAGGTAAATGAATAAGATCTTGAAATTATAATAATTGTATAATGGGAAAAGAAATTAGTATTTGAAACCCCAACATGATGAATAGTATAATCAATAAGTCTCCTTAAAAGAGAAGATCCCCCGCAATATAAGCTGACTAGAAAAGAGCTAGTAATGGTGAATTAGTTTTGGTCAAGCAAAGTTAAATGAATAATACAGAGCGGGAATTTTCCAACCATGGACATTTTAGGGATCTGGTACCATGAGACTTGATCGAAGGAAGTCGAGGTGAAATAACTAAACACATAATATGAGTGAGATCAAAGAATGGAGAAATGCAATGGGTTGACTACAGAAGGTCCGAAGGAATGTATGCAGGCTGTGAAAGTCCTTGGGGTGTATAAGCACCAAGTCTTTGGACTATTTGAGATTAAAGAAGTCACATAGTCGACTTGGTAACCCCAACAAAGCAGAGCATTGCCAAGGTCAGCTGATAGTATCTAAGCCTAGTACTAGCTTAAGATATGTACTCTTGATCGTCACCTAATAAATTACAAACAATGGATTTAATATTAGTTTGCATAAGTCCTTAGGAGTCAAATGTTAGAGGTCGCAAGGGGTCCTAAAAGTGTTAGAAACAAATTATAGAATACGATACGGTGAGTTGAGAGTATATGATTATAAGTACGCCAATATGATATATTTATTGAAAGAATTGGAGATTCACTCCTATACTAACATTTTTAGGGAAGGATGTCTGATTTTTTCATCCTCTATTCTACTTGTCCATTACCCTACTCTATGGTTAATGGACCAGAGACCCACTATATCAGTTAGATACCTACATAGGCTATGTTTGTTTTACTTCTTTCCTGCAACACCCTTCGCCCCTACAACCTTAAGACAAATAGACCTTTCTATAATATTGACCTATGTAGAACCTCCTCAATTCTCGGAATCACCTTCTCAGCTTCCGTCACACTCTAGGAGGAGACAACCCAAAAACTCCAACCAAAATACTCCCTTCACCTATACTAGGATAGCCAGACTTGTTCCTAGGGAAGAATCATCTAAAGAGGAGGATCCATCTGAAAACACTGGAGACGAATTTTAATTTGTCCTTTATGATGTAGTAGTAGTATAGCTTTATGTAAATTCATGTAAATTAATGAATGAAATTATCTTCAGATAATTGTGTGTGATTTTATTTGTAAAAATTTAGGTTGTTACAAAAACAAAAAGAGAAAGGAGAGAGTGGGAGGAGAGAGAAAGAAGAAGGAAAGAAAGAGAGAGAGAGGGAGAGAGAGAGAAAGAAGAAGGAAAGAGAGAGAGAGAAAGAGGGAGAAAGAAGAGAGAGAGGGAGAGAGAGAAAGGAAAGAGAAAGAAAAAGGAATAAGGGAGAGAGTAAGAAAAGAGAAAGGAAAGAGAAAGAAAAAGGAGAGAGAAAAGGGAAAGTAGAGAGAGAAAGTGGGGAAAGGAAGCATAAAGAGAGAAGGGAAAGTAGAGAGAGAAAGTGGAGAGAGAAAGTAGAATGACAAACAGATAGGAAGAAAAAAGGAAGAGAGAAGATAAAAATAGAAAAAGAAAGGAGTATAATAAATAAAGTTTGATACACAAAATTCTATTTATCTTTTATCTTTTTATCTTTATATTGATTATTTCTTTCCTTTTACTACATAAGCAATAATGCCTTTTAATAGGACTAGTAAGATATGAGAAATTAGTCTTATTTTTGCTAATGTCAATTATTGCTGCTTATGGTAAAAATTTTATATGTGATGTTTGCCTCTGTTGATAATAGAGGAATTATAAAATATAATTCTGGATGATTGTTTCTAGGAGATAGGCTTAGGCAAAGAACCCTAGGATAGTGGATGAGATTTGTAGAATTTATAAAATACTGAATGATCTTGCCATAAAAACTTTAGTTAGAGGTAGGAAGAAAAAATGAATACTTAATGACAATTAAACATTGATGTGAAATGAACAGATTAAGAAAAATGCTACCTATAAAGTGGAAATGAATACCAAGGAAATCAATTATTAAGGATGATGGGGGAAGTTGTCGCTTAAGGATATACGTGTGTGGAGAACTTCATGGGTTGACCATAGAAGGTACTTGTGATGAATGTACGCAGGCTCGGTTGAGTCCATGGGGGTGGATAAGGTGCCAAGTTGTGAGCGGGTCTAAATATAGAGGGTGTCACAGATTCGACTTGGCATCCCCGACAAGCAAAACATTACCAAGATTCGGTTGAGAGTTTCTTGATCCGAGTACCAGGCAGGATATATACTTCCGGTCGTCGACCTAAAATGTAGACATGGATATTAATGATATGTTTCATGTAAGTCATCCCAAAGTTAAAAGGTTTGTAGGCAGTGAAGGACCCTAAACAGTTAGAAATCTTAAATAGGAATGATACGATGAGATGAGAGTACACAATAGATAGTAAGTTTGTACGTGTATGTAAATGATAAATGACTCACTCCTACAACCCTTCTTTTCAGATAGCAGACAAATTTTGTGCCCTATTCTGCCTAACAATCATAACTTTAGAAGAGAGATGGACTAACGATCCCCTATTTGAAGACTATACTTTTACAGGTTATGTGAGATTTTCTTTCTTATCCCCTAAAATCATACCACAGGCAATTTTCTCACATTGATTTACCCGTCATCATGACCTAGACCTTGCCACCTAGATATGTGGCATTTCACTTGACGTGTTTAGAACAAGAATAACTTATTTGGCCAAAACTAGAATCATTAACATACAAATCCTTTATAATCTCAAAACTAGATAACTTGTCCGGCAAAGAAGCAAGCAATCCATACCTTATAGACAATGCATAAACCACAATAGTTTTCTTATCATGTTTTTATAAGGAAACATTTCAATGAATTCCAACCAGTTGACCTATCTCCTTTGAAACTTGCATTGAGTTTTCAAAAACAAAAAACTTTGATGGTCAAAGTGAATTGTGAATTGTGAATTATGAATTGCCTTGGCCACAAATAATGATGCCAATTCTACAAAGTTGCCGCTAACACATACAACTTCTTGTCATAGATAGAATAATTCAATGTTGTTCCACTAAGTTTCTCACTAAAAATTACAATTGGTTTAGAGTCCTGTACCAAGAAAGACCTTATTCCACTGTCAACACCAAAGACATCACATTCAATTTCAAAAATTTTATCAAAATTAAGCAAACAAAATAGAGGTGCATTGGTTAGTTTATTTTTCAACAAATTAAAAGTTCTTTCAAGCATATCATCCCCTTTGAAAATAACTTTTTTAACAAGTTCATGTAGTAATAAAACTAAAGTTCTTTACAAACATTTCATTTGCATTCTTAATTGTAGGTCACTCTCTAATTGCCTTTACCTTTTTTTCATCTTGTGAGCTTTTAGAACCTTGATATTTCATCAAAGTGTCTAATGTTGGATTCAAAGTCTTGTAAAGTCTACCAAGTTCCTTCAAGACTTTAGACATTTTAACATTTGAAAGCTTAAGCTCATCTTCTTTTGATACTTTGCATTCCTCCTTTGAAAGTTATTCTTGAAGTTTCTTCAAAAGATAATTATCACTTAAAAACAAAGGATTAAAAGAACACAAGACTTTGCATTCCTCCTTTGAAAACACTTCTTCAATTTCCTAGGAAAAAGATTCATCATAATTAAACAACATAGAAACAATTATGTTCTTCTTTTTCTCACTTTTTCTTTTTCTCTCAATTCTTTCTTTTTCATCTCTTTTTCTTTTAATTCTTTTTTTTGCAGCTCTTTCTCTTTCATCTACTTTTCTTTCAAATCTTTTTCTCTCAATTCTTTTTCTTCTATTTTTCTCTTACTTTCTCTCAAGTCTCTTTCTCTTAATTCTTTTTCTATCAATTCATTTTCTCTGAGTATTTTTTCATCAATTCTTTTTTTTTCTCAACTCTTTTGATTTCTCACTTTTATTTCACTTGTTATTTGGCCTTTAAAGAATTTCTTTGGAGACAATCAAACAAGTGTAATTTTGTCCTTATTATGAAAAAATGAGAACTTTTGTAATTTTCTATTTAATCCTCTTTGATTTGGCATAAATCTCTTTCTCATGGCAACATTCATTTCTTCCCATGTACAAATAGGCCTTTCTCCACATCTACACGTACTACTTAAAAATTGATCTCACCAAATACTAACATAATCAATGAATTTAAAAACTGCTAGTTTAATCTTCTCCTCTAAAAAGTAATGATTTTCAAAGACATGTTCAATTTTTTCTCCCATTCTGAATACAATTTTGGATCATTCTTACTGTGAAATAATGGGATTGTCACTTTAATATTTTTCAAATGATTGTCACTTTAATATTTCGCAAATGATTGTCTCTTCTTGATTCATCTTTTATCCTTTTAGTGCTACCACTAAAATTATGTTTTTCTTTTTCTTCAAAAGTGTGCCGCCATAAAATTCTAGGTTTAACTAGGGATTAAAGATGATCTAATTTTGAATTTAGAGCCTTGAATTGATCTTGAATAGCCTTTATGAACAACTTGAGTTCAGGGTCTCCTTCACTCATGATTAAAGTGCTATAAGAAATTGAGTTAGAAAAAATCCTCACATAACACTCTTTCATGTGTTTACACTCAAAATATATTTTAGTTACTTGTGTTTTCACTCAAATTGGCTTGTTTTTTCCTCTATTAGTCTCACTATTCTTGCCTTTTACCACTTAATTTCACCTTATAAGCTCTTAAGTAAAAACCTTTAAGGATAATTCTACAAAACAAAACAAGAAACAATAGAGAATGATGATATGATAACTTTGGAGAATAAGAAACAAATGAAGAAGAAACTCAAGATTTTCTTTAATGAAACAAAATTAAAGATAGGTGTATAGAACCAACTAATAAATAAGAATAAAATTGATGCTTTCTTAGGAATAGAATGTAATATCAATTAACACTTTTTTTATGATACAAAATCAAAGGAATATGTATAAAATCAACATAGAAATAAGAATAAGATTTACAATAAAATTGACACTTTGTGAGTAATATAATATGAGATTAATCAACACTTTTTTTTTAAAAAAATCATTTTTTGATTATGTAGTAAGTAATTCGAAGCAAGTATCACTCAAGATTTTTCTTTTGGAACTTTTTTTTTTCAAATTTCACCCATTTTCTTGTTTTTTTTTTTTTGCATAATTTGTTTTTTGCTTTGACAAGATGATAGAAAAGAAGAAAAAGAAGAGAACAAAAAGAATAAAACAAAAAAATAGAATAAGAAAAAAATAAATAGAACAACAAAAGAAATAGGTTAATAATGGAAACAAACAAAGATTAAAGAAGATAAACAAAAATAAGGATAGTAAAACCTGAATTCAAAAGTCAAAGCTCTGATACCAAATTATACAAATTGAATTAAGGATTGTCTTAAATACAGGTAAAAGGATACAATTATCGTGATTTGCCAACAAAACCAAAGTTATAAAAAGAAGCGTGACCTTAACTACAACTTGCCGCTAGAACCAACATTGTAAAAGTTCTTTCATGAAAGAAAAAAAAGGAATGTTTTCACAAATGAGAAACTACTTAATTCATTTAAATCTTAGTTCTTCTTTTACATAGATTCCTATTTATAGGAAATTAGAAAAAAAATAACAGTAAACAAATCCTAAACAAGTTTAAACTAAATATAAGATAATGAAAAAAAAATCCTAAACAAATCATAATCTTATTTGAGAGAAAAAATAAGATTATGATCCTATTAAAGAAAATAAATATTAAGATATGATAAAAATATATCCTAATATTAAATGTTAAATATCTATTTCAATTTCATCAATATGTAGAAAATTGATCCATTTTTGTATAGCCTCTAATGCACTGAACATTTTTTGGCCTTCATAATTAGGCTTTGCAAATATGTTTTATCATCTTGGTCTTACACATAAGCTTGGGACCTTCAATTTCATATAAAGTATGATTGTATGGACTTATTGGGTCTCCCTCATCAATTGTCGTCATCACCATTATCACCACCACATTGATAATTTTTAATGTTATTATTATTTATTCTTATGTTATTTTTTTCCTAATGGAAACTAAACATAAGTTGTAAAAAAATTAATGTTATATATTTTTATTATTACTATTGTTATCATGGTTGTTGTAAAACTCCAATTTTCATCCCATAGGAATTGATTTATTTTAGGAAATTAAATGTTTCTTAAAATAAATATTGTTTGATTTAAAGAAAATTATTATCACAAGAAATTATGAATAACTCTTTTGAGTAATTAACTTTTGTAAATTGTTTGTTATTTTAAATTTTTTAGTGAGTGTGTTTTATTTAATTACAAGACCTTATAATTTATTATGTATATGTTTATTATGTTGGGCTTAGAATTGAAATATATTAGTTTTTGGGCTTACATAATAAAATAAAATAAGGTGTTGTAGGGGTGTGAATAACAGTATTAGGGGTGTTATAAGTAAAATTAATTTGCACTGAAAAGGGGGTGAAAATGGCATTTTTGTGGTGCAACAAAAACATAATTTCTATTTTTTATTGTTTAAAGTAGGAATGCAAACATATTTTTTACTATAAATAACGTAGGAGGCATCTAGAATATCTAATTAATAAAATAAATAAAATAAAAGGAAGAGGTAAAGACAATTAAATTTGTAACCTAAAGATTTATGGGATTCTTAAACCTCATTACTCTTATTTATTACCTTTGTCTTCCATCTTACTCTATAAATACCCCAAGGATCATTGGGATCAACTTATCCCAATCTTTAAGGAAGAGATCGACAATCCCAAGTTCTTTTACTCTATTCATAAAGTCTTTTTCGCTATACAACTCGTAGGAGGTAAGAAGGGCCCTCAGAGTCAACGGAGAAAACAATTTCGTATAATGAAACTGTTCGTCCATATGAAATTTTTCCAATTCTTTTTGTTGGAGCGAATCCACAAATGCATTCAGAGTTCTCTGCAAGTGTTTGAGGTGAGTTCAAAACACAAAAACACTCAATAAAAGTATTTATGCTTTTAGGAGATGGCATCTCAATGACTTCTCAAAAGGACGACTACAATACTTGAGGATGAAACCCAAAATAACCAAGTTGAATTGGAAAAATACCAAGGATTAATCACTCTTAGGAGAAACAACCCACCACAATTCAACAAACAATATGACCTAGAAGTAGCTCAATGTTGGCTCAAGATGATAGAAAATATTTTTGTCAAGATGATAGAAAAGGCTATAAGGTGAACTATGGAATGTTCGTGTTCATTGGAGAAGTCGAACATTGGTGGTGGAATACAAGGAAATAGTTTATTGCTGAAGGAAGACAAGTCAACTAGGAAGTATTTCGCCAAAACTTCCTAGAGAAATATTTTCCAAAAGATCTAAGAAGGAGCAAAGAAATTTAATCCCTAGAGCTGAAACAAGGAACCATGTCAATTAGGGAATATGCTACTAAATTTGAAGAGCTATCAAGGTATTGTCCCTGGATGAGCCTTCTAAGTGTTCAAAGTTTGAGAGTGGACTGAATCCAGACATAAAAGAGTTGTAGTATATTTAGAGATTACACAATTTCCAACACTAGTGAATAGATGTCCTATCTTTGAGAATGACATTTGTGCGAAGTAGGCCTAATGGATGAATGGGGGATTCAAAAAATATGTTGGGAAAGGATTTAAAGGAAAAAAGAAACCGTTTCAATCATCATCAAGGTTTATTGGAGGTTCGTCAAGAAAAGATTTCACCAAGACTGCTAGGAATCATAATGGTAATCTCAAATGCTTTAAATGTAAAGGTGCTCACTTAAGGAAGGATTGCCCAAATAATTAGAACGTCACACATTATTGTTGTGGAAAACTAGGACACTACAACATTGATTATAACATCTCAAGGCAAGAACAAGGCAATGAAGGAATGAGTAATGAGAGGGCACCTGTAGATAGGCCAAGGAGCCAAGGACATATGCTTACTATGAGTGAAAACAAGGTGGAGAGATTTGATGATCTAATTCAAGGTAAGTGCCTCACAAATGGAAAACTCTTGAATGTACTATATGACTCTAGTGTTATGCATTCATTTACCTTTGATGAATGCATGAAATTCTTATAATTGCCTATTTCTACGTTACTTATCGATTTGGTGGTTTTTACACCCACCAACGCACTTGTGACCACTTCTCAAGTTTCTTTAAATTGTCATATCATCATCTAGGTAAGAGACTTCTCCTATAACTTGATATGCTTACCATTGACTCACCTAAATGTTATTTTGGGAATGGACTAGTTATCTCCCATCATGTCTTCTTGATTGTAAAAGCAAGACCTTGAATTTCAAATCTAATCCTATCACAATAAAGGAGAACTCTACCATTCAAGGAATACCCTTGAAAAAGGCATAAGTTTACATAATAATTTCTTCTATGAAAATTGAGGAAGGTCACCAAATGAATGACCTACCAATAATTCATGATTTTCTTGATGTCTTTCCAAAATATATACCTAGATTTCTGTAACGCCCTTTTTTATTCACTTTTAACTTTTAAGAATTATATCCAAGTCATTTTCAGTGCAGGTAAACTTCAAAAATTTAAACTCATCAAAGGAGTTACAATTTGACAATGCATAACATTTCACATAACTTCGCTCAAAGTATCCTTAATTTAATTATACAAGATAAATAAACTATTATCACATTCTTATAGTGTACTTAGTAGTAAAAAAAAATAACATCTATGATTACTTTACATATTTAATTTATCTAATAAGGATCTTCTTCTTCTAAAGAGTCTTTTCTCTTACCTGAATTATTGGCTTGAATTGATCCCATGGAGGATACTGGGGGTTGAGAAGTTCGAGGTCTTCTTTGCGTGGCTGGAACACTAGCGGATCTAAGCGGGAGAGTCTGAGATAAAACCATTAGTAAGTCTACACGATGAATTGAAGGCAAACCGAACGTATCCCACGTACGTATCATCTCCTTGAACTTTGTCATATGTCCATCTTCCTTCTAAAGGTATTATGGTTAGTTGGAACAGAGGTTGAAATTCGCCTGCCATTTGGTGTCTAAAAAATGTGGGGTTGTAGGAGTGACTCTTCTATCCTTAGGTAAACACAAGCAAGTAAATAAAGGGTTGCTTATCTAACATAGACTTTCATCTCACCGTTCATACCTAATTAGGGATTTTACTCGGTTTAGGGCCCTTTGCTGCCTCCAATACTACTAACTCTAGGAGAACTTACATGAACATGTAAATAATGATCCACATTGCAATCTTAGGTTGATGATCGAGAGTACATATCCTACTTGGTACTCTGTCCAGGATACTCTCAACCGAATCTTGGTAATGCTTTGCTTTGTCGGGGGCGCCAAGCCGGTTCTATGACACCCTCTTTACTCTAAGTAGTTCAAAACTTGGCACCTTATCTGCCCCAAGGACTCATCAAAGCTTGCGTACATTCCTCAAGTACCTTTTATGGTCAACCTTTGTGTTCCCCATTCTTAATTCTAACTCGTAAGAGTTTTCAATTTGCCTTCTTCCTTACTTCATTTATCAACTCTACTATTTATTCAATCTTGGTATTGATTACATGTTCAGATATCTAAGGATAACATGCTTCTTTCATTTTTGTATCACAGTCATTTTAGATTTGTCATCATTGTTTGAGCATTTCTTAGTTCATCTTCTACCTTAAGGTTATTTCAGAGTTTACTGTCTCAAATGGACAGTTATCATGAATGCTTGCCTCTTATTCATGGTAGAGGTATGAAGTTATATTTACATAATCAATTCAATACATTTTAAAGCATATTCAATGATCGCACTAATCAATTAGATAGATTATTCCTAAATAGTAAGACAGGGGCAAAATGGTTATTTTATATGTTTCTTTTAAAATTTATTTCTATCCTTATATTTATGTTAAAGAGATAAATATAGAAGGTTTTGAGTATTCAATTTGTCTTAGTTTTGGAAAATTTCACTAAAAAGGGGTATTTTAGAAATTTTCCTAAGAGAGGTGTTTTGGTCATTTTATAAAATTTGTTTATTTTAGGATTATTCCTTCACATTTTAACTCATAAATTATTATAAAAGTTTCCAATAGTACTAGAGAGTGCTTAGAATATTTTCCTAAATTTAAAATGACTATTAAGTGGTAAAATTTGGGTTTTTATGATATAGGGGCATTTTGGTTATTTTTGGGATAAAATATACTTTTACAAATTGTTGAATTTCTAAAAAAAAATTACATTATAATTCTCAAGTTTGCACATGAAAGATTCTCACAACCTTTCTATAATTTTTCCAATAAATAGTTAAAATGCACAATTTTTATACTTAGGGAAATTTTAATTATTTTATGAAAATTCTTCACTTTTCTTCGAAGTTTCTGTTAATAAAACAAGTTAATCACTCTTTTATCTCTGTTTATTTATTTACTTAATTTTTTAAATAAAATATTATTTTGTTATTTTTTCTATTTAACCCCTTTATACTATTCACACTTTCCCTTCTCTTCTTCTTCCTCGGAATCTTCTTCTTCTTTTTCCTTAGAATCTTCTTCTTCTTCTTCCTTTTTCCATTCTTCCCCTCGAAATTTCTTTTTTTCTTCCCTGACTTTCTCTCCCAATCCCGTTTTCTTTTGCTAATGATAAAGAATTTCTCTATTTTCAAAATCTTAACCAAGAATAAGAGAAACATCAAATCGACACCTATGGCGGCACAAAGAGTTTGAAATTCGAATTCCCCTTTTTCGTAACAATTTTGATAAATTAAGGGTGCAAAAACATAATAGATATATTTAGGAATGAATCCATGAAGAACAATTAAAGAATAAATAACCCCTCCTACCTTTTTGAAGCTTGTTCAATGCGAGTTTGAGCTTTTTGGTGAGGGGGTCCAAAATGGGTTGTACCTTGGCTTTTACTTCAATTTTGGCACAGAAATGATGCTGGCAGGAATTCAAACTTGTTTGGGATCAGTTTGGGTGGAAAGATTCAAGTTTTGTAGGTGAATTTGTTCAATTTGATTTGTGCTTTTGTATCCTCTTCTTGTCTTTGCTGGGGCCTTTTAATAGTGTTTTTGGGTTATAAAAATCGTGAGGGATGGGTGAAGTGTTCTGTGATAGAGCTAGGGTGACAAGGCTTAGGATGGGTGGTCTTTGAAGCTCGAGGAATGGCGGTTTTGCAAAGTCTCAACTCGAGGAGGAAGACAACAATAAGGCATAGGGAGAGCGACATGGCCGCATTTGATTCGTTGATGATGGTTGCGTAGAGTTAAATAAAAATAAGGGTTCTTCGTTAGTACCGAACACACTGCAATCCAATGGTTAAGGCATTGGACCCCTGTGCTAAGTCTCGGCTTCGAGCCTTTGTTGTGTCATTTTTTACTTTTCTGCATTTTATTTCTTCCTTCCTCCATCCAATGCTAGCTCTTAATCAAATATTTTTCTTGTTTTACTGCCATGAGCGTCCAAGCCAGATGGCATTGCCCATTTCTTCTTCTCCTGCCTTCGTAGGGCATGGGTTCTACCCAACCCTTGCTCCCTTTTCGAATTTTCGTTTCTTTTTACTTTTCTTTTATTTTTTTGTTTTCAATTTTTAATAATTCTATTTTTGATTTTTAAATTTTTCCAAAAATGCTAAAAACTTATTTATATTTTTCTCTAATTGGTTTAAATTTTTTTCCCAATATTTATTTTATTTGATAAAAATTTATTTATTTTATCTAAAATATTTATTTAATCATATTTAATTCCTAA
>JAMLFT010007720.1:0-14495 GCA_026544285.1 Pachyrhizus erosus | reverse complement strand
TAAAATAAAATATATTTAAATATAAAATTATATTATTTTAACATTATTTTTAAATTAAAATAATTTTATAAAATCGACTTCCTTTTCATTTCACACTTTCATATCTTAAAAGAAAAAAAATATTTTATTAAAAATTATGTCAAAATATAATTCAAAATCAAAGAAAGAGTATTTTTATACATCCTAATAAAAACCTCACTTCTAGTTTTTTTAATCAGTACCCTTTATTTGCTAATCATGGTAGGACTAATATATGCTAATATTTATTATGGTCTAAGGTAGGTACCTGCCTTAATAATTGAAAACTATGCTACTAACTGCTATCCAATCGTTCCTGTTAAAATAAAAATAAAAATAAACTGCTAATCCAATCGATATTGATGATTATGGGCCATCATATATCAATGCCGACATAATTGATAGTCTCTTTCTTTGATTCCAATGATTTTAATTGAGGACACTGATTTGATTTACTATCGGAAATAACAATGGAGGTGCAGATTCGTAAACGATTTTGTAAATAAAAAAAATCCACTTATATTTTATTGTTAAATGTAGAGTTATTAATTGTTAATTAAGTATGTATTTTTTTTATAATATTTAAAAACTATTTCGCATTTTTTCAAAAATTCAAATTAACGTATAATATGCTTTTTAATAACATAACTAAATGTTAACTATAAGATTATATAATTACAAATATTCAATTTATTTAAAGATTGGCATGTAAGATCATTGAATTAATATAAAAATATTTTATTAAATTAACAAAATTTAATATATATAAAGAATAATTTTATCAATAATTAACGATAAACACCCACATTATGCGCATATATAAGAGAACGATTTAATAAAAGTAAGCATACTATATATATTTTTTAAAAATCTTTATTTAAATAACTCAAAAATATTTATCAACGTACAATTATATGTTCTTAAAAAAGAATACTCTAGTAAATGATAATTTTGATTTTCTTAAAATGTATTCAAAATGCTATTTGCTAAAGTATTCCCATCATATATATGTGTGAAATTTTTACACTTACACTATTTAATAATTTTGTTGTAAAATACAAAATTAATCAATTTAATAGTTAATTTAAAGCGTAAGTTAATTGGATATTTCAAAAGAAAAATGTAACCATAAGAATAAATACATTAATATTTTATCCATCATCAACACTGTAGCAATGACATTAATATAGGACTGATTCGAGGTGTATCTCTTGCTTTTTCATCCCCACTTCTCCCAACGTTTCCTTTCCTCGCTGCCTTTGTGAAAGAAATAAAGGTAACCGAAATAGTTAGGTGAGAAAAGAAAAAAAAATTAAAATAAAAAATTAATTGTTTGAATTAAAAGAAATATAATAAAAATAAAATAAGGAAATTTTTTGGTTTCTATCCTTTCAACGTGTGTTTATTTTTTTCTTCTTCTGATTTTTAAGTGGTCACGAATAATTAATTATACTTATGAATATAAATAATAACATGGCCATATAATTGATTATAGTCGTATGCATAATTGAATATACTTATCCATGGTCATATATTTTGTATTGAAGCATAATCCATTTTTAAAATTAAAATCATCCAAACCTGTCAAAGTAAAAAAAAAAAATTATTAGATAATTCTGAATTACTACTCATTTATAATCATGGTCAATAATCATTTGACACATGAATTATTTAGGAGATACTTAGTAGCAGACAGGTAAACAAAAACTTTGATTGACCAAAAATCTGGTGAAAAATCATATAACCGATTGATATGAAATTTAAACCATTGCTTCCTCTTCCAAAAATAACTACTCTATCACGAACTAACATTATCCTTGAATCTACACATCAACCATATGCAATGGAGGGTGGAGAGGATACAAAATTTAGTTTAATTATTCCACTTCCATCCTTAAAGTTGGTTTGCTACAACAATGGTGAGACGATTGGATTTGAATTTCCAACATTGTTGACGAGAATAGATGTGGAGTTAGAGGAGGAAATGTGGGTTTTAAATTTCATATCATAATGTGATTTTGTACGAGACATGCAGTTATCAATTTTTCAAATGCTTGTATATAATAACACGTTTACCTACCTATTAATCATTATCTTGCAAAATAGTCTACTTGTCAAATGTTATTGGTTGGGAGTATAATCTGATAGTTTAGGATTATTTAATAATTTTTTAAGTATGATCATAATTAGTTATAGCTTCATAAATATTTTATTTATATTTAAATATAAATATAAATAAAAAAAATTTCACTGATTAAAATATCAGTTAACATTAATTAATTTTACTAACCTAAAAATATTTTTTTCTAAAATATTATTCACTGGAATTTGATATCATTAATAAATAAAAATCATTAAAAATAAATAAAAAGATATTTTAGAAATAACATAATTAAATAGAATAAAAATAATAAAATTTATTTATATTAAATTCTACTGTACATGACAATTTTTTGTTTATATTTAAATTTAGAGTAATAATCAATTATGGCCTTCAAGAAGGGGAACATGACAACTACAAGAGAGAAAAACAAGGTTAATTTGGTAGAAGGTAAAGTTTTGATCTACAAGAGTAAAAAACAAGGTTAATTTAGTGAAATATTAACATTGACGGTAATTATTAAAATAAAAAATATTTAAATAATTAAAAATTAATAGATTAAAATAAAAAAATATATTTTTTATTTTGTATAAATCAAAATCATATTTAAAAATTTTTTATTATTAAAAAACTGGTCAATTTATGTTTCTCACAAATTCACTCTAATATCTTGCTTGGTGGAAAAAATAAATTAAATAAAAATAAAATAGATTAGTAAAATAAACGAAAAATTAAATTTAGCATATTTGATTGTATTTGGTTGAAAAAATAAAATAAAAAAGACAAGAGAAAAGAGATAAAGAGATGGATGAAGATAAGTGAGAAATAATATCATGAATCTTATTATTTTTAAAAATATTTTTGCTGTAATTTTTCTCTATCAAATAATCAAATAATATTTTTATGACTTTCCTTTGTCTCAATTTTTTAAAACCAAACATACCATAATTTTTTTAATAAATCCACTCTACACTATACATGTATTTAAGCTTGAGATAACAATAAATTACATGACAGAAATCAAAAGTTAAAAAAAAAAATAAAAAAATTAAGACAGCTGAATGAAGGGGAGAGAAATTGCTCTATGAGTTTTGTACTCAACTACCTTTCCTTGCACAGCATCGATCCCTATTCTTTATACAAGTAGATTTTTCTTTGTTTATTTTTTGCTTTATCCTTGCTGTTTTCATATAGCTTTCTTTCCCAAAACCCCATGAAACTATTGCAAAAGCTTGAGACAGAATCGAAGCCGAATAAGAGTTGGATGAAGCTGAAGGAAATCACTATCAAAAACCTCACCAAGATCAATCATCGACTGAGATTATTCAATAAACTATTTTTTTAAATTATTTTCATTACCTTCCCTCTTTATTGTCTTGTCAAATATTTTCCTTGTTTCTGGACCGTACATAGCTCCTTGGACTAGAATGGGGTCCCTTGTCTCTTTGTCAACCCAATCGTCAACAAAACCATGCTAATCTTAAGGAATGTTCTGAATAGAAAGAAAGAAAGAAAAACCATTTATGTGAACGAGTTTTTCTAAACGTGGGCTTTTCGATAAGGAAAATTCGGAAATTTAGACCTCCCTTCTAGTGTTATATTAATTACATAAACAAATCTGATTAATTTTATCTTATAAATAGTTAAAAATAAATAAACATTACTGTATTATTAATAATATTATAAAATTATTAAAATATTTAATTATGATTAATTTTATACACACAATTAATCACATAAATAAAAATGACTACGTTTTCCTTTGAATGTACCATAATCATTTTTCTTTGAATAAAACAGATTCAACAGTATCGTACGTACTGCTCAATAAGCATAGCATGTCCTTTAACTCGCACTGGATGTGAGGTCGATGTGTCCAATGGATCTTATCCATATTAATATTGGCTTCAGCTGTCATTAAGATAGATTAGTTAATACAACTCATATATGAAAAGGCAATTATGCAAATTCAAACAACAACCAAATATATTTTATCTCTTTTTCCATCCTTTATTCTTTGCCCATTTTATATTAAGTATCCTCTAATAAACATATCTCTTATGACTCACTTTACTTTAGTATTGGGCACTCTTCAAAAAATACCATGGTTTGGACTACTCACCTAACAATGTTAGTATTAATTTGATTTGTTTCTTTTATTAATTTACTGGTAAATGTTTTCTTTTAGTTGTTATACAAACAATACTATTTCCATTACAAAAGGTGGCCATTTTGTAATTAGAAGTAAAAAATATATTCATTGAAAATTAAAACAGAAAATATAGGAAATTCTACCTAAGATTTTAAAATGTGATCTTATGTAATACTATTTTAAGACAAATTTTAAAAATTAGTTCATAGTTGGGATTTTGAGTTCTATTTATTTATTTTCATTTTCATTTTCAAGAGACATTTTTTTTTGGTTTGCTAATTTGCTTAAAGTTGCATCCGACGTCGTGATCTGTTAATTCTTATAGGCTATAGCTTGATAAATCCATATGCTGATATCATTTATGCATTTTTAACTCAAAAATGTTCCGAAATATCAGTCAAAGTGTATTTATATAATTTATTAAATATTTTTAATTATTTTAAAAAATAAATATCAAATAAAATTTATATTTTTAACTTAATAATAACTTTCAATTAAATATTTCATCTGAATTTTTATTTTCTCATCCTATATCTCAATCAGCGACTGCCATTTTTTAATAATTTTTTTTTATCTATGTTACTTATAATAAATGTAATAAAAATATTTCGATAAATCGTCACAATTTTTTTCAGTAATTGAAATTTTCATACAAAATTAAAAACAGACTATACATCAAAATTAATTTAAAATAATTTTATATTATTATCTAATCATAAATTAATATTTATAATAAATTTATTAATTTTTATAATAATCATCTTAAAAATTATTCTAATAATAAAATGATAATACATAATTATTAAATTTAATTAAAAATTTAGTACTATATTAGTATACTTATTTTTTGATAAATACTAGTATACTATTAGTAAAGAAAAAAGAGATGAGAATGAAAGTATAAAATTTATTTTTATATTTTTATTTAATAATAAATTATTATATAAAATAAATTTATTATTATAAGAATAAATATTTTAAAAGTAAAAAAATGATTAATTAACAATAGATATCTATTAAATTCGAGATAAAATTCTTTACAAGCTTATTGATATTGATTAATTTATTATATATATTGATTGCATTTTTTAAATAAATAATAATAGTTTTTATTTTAAAAATAAAAATATAGTTAAAAAACTAAAAATTTAAAATAACAGATAAATAAAAATAAAAAACTTTCTTAAAACATATTACTCCAATTAAAAAGAGATGGAGGTAATATTATTTTTGTTTTTCGGTGCCTTTATTATTAATTTCATTGTTTGTTTGTTAGTATATTCTCGAAAACGATGAGTGAAGCGGCTGGTGAACCCTAATTAGTTGTCGGTGTTTGTTGGAAGAGTTCATCTCTGTTTTCTTCGTCATCCTCCCCCGCCAGAGATGCGCCCCACAACACATACATACTAAAGCTTTCAACTTTTACACACCCTCTCAGGTTTGTTACCTCTTTTCGTTCTTCTTCCCATCTCTACACGATTTCAAAGAAAGGATTTTTGTTTTAGTTGATTTTCTCCATTTTTTTTTAACTTAACCCTTTGAATTATTATTATTATTATTTTTTTATCTGTAGTTTTTATTATTCTCAATTGTAATGTAATGATGCCACAGAGGGTTCCCTAAGCACTGGCTTGCATTTGTATTATGTTTTAAATTTTTTCTAGTGTTTGTATTGGTGAGTGGAGAGTTGGGTTAGTAGAAACATTTCTAGAGTGGTGGGATCATTGACATGTTGTGGAAGGGGCTTTTGAATGATTAACATGATAAATGGGGTTCTATGTTTCACTCTCCCCGGAGTTAGGTTAACAAATTGGGTTATAGTGAGTGACCTTTTGAATTGATTATGTACGTATTTGTAATCACATTGGATTATCAAGAAGCAGGTTGCAATAGCAGCTAAATGCCCACATGTTTGGATCAACACTGAGGAATTGATTCTAGTTCAAAATTGTTTTTGAGTTCAAACAATTTTAGGTAGTTTTTGCATTGGATAACAAATTTTATATTGAATTTTACTACCATCTTGCATTTAGAATAAACATTTCCAGACATAAATCACATTACTTTAAAATCAATTTCAATTAAGTTTTTTTCCCAAATACTCACCCAAACACACATGAAAGCTCCAGGGCTTGTTTTCTTGGCAGGTATTTGATTAAGTGCTGTTATATTATAATGTTAACATTGTAGATTTTGTTGTTTATTGCATAGTGCAACTTGAATTGCATGCACATGTTAGCGAAAGCCCATAATAAAGGGGATGGATCTAGGTCCCTGGCTAAGATACTGGCGAAATGGAAAGAATATAATGCCCAGCTTGATTCCAGCAATGATGCGGATAAGCCAGTTCGTAAAGTTCCTGCCAAGGGATCCAAGAAGGGGTGCATGAAAGGTAAAGGGGGGCCTGAGAACTCGCGGTGTAATTACAGAGGTGTTAGGCAAAGGACTTGGGGAAAGTGGGTTGCTGAAATCCGAGAGCCAAACAGAGGTAGTAGGCTTTGGCTAGGTACTTTTCCCACTGCCATTGGAGCTGCCCTTGCATATGATGAAGCAGCAAGGGCAATGTATGGTTCTTGTGCCCGTCTCAACTTTCCCAATATTTCAGTTTCCAGTTTCTCTGAGGAATCTTCCAAAGATTCTCCAGTTGCAAATCACTCCGGTTCCTCAATGGCAGTGTCTGCAAACGAGTCCATGATTTCACCAAGTAACTCTGGAGTAGGTGCAGAAGAGGATGTTGATATGGAGCCCATTTCCTTATCCTTAAGTGTAAAACATGAGAGTGGGGAAGGTGAATCAGGGATAAGTTTGTCCCCTCCTTCCTCCTCATGATGTACATTGGGACATGGCTAAAATTTTTAGCGCATGTACTTGTTAATGGTTAGCTTAGGTTTAATTAATCTTGATATTTGGTCCTGGAGATTAGCTGTTGTAAAACTAAAATGAACTAGGTTGCAAAATGGTCATTTCTTTTGGCCTAACTTGCATGGATATTCTGTCTATTTTTAACTCATTAGATGTGAATCATACTTACCTTTGTCATGTGAGATGCCTCTAACCTTTCACCTCTATATCTTCAAACTCATTTGCTATCGTCTCTATTTTGTCCTGCATATTGTGTTTTGATATATCCTGCTAAACTAATATTATTCCACTATGAGAATGTGGTTTACTTAGTTTAAGAACTTATATTTCTTATGTAAGCTTCTATTTCTGTCACACTGGACTTGTCATGGATGATTGGGTTATAATAGGATTATATGGGATGGAAGGTCTGGGAAATAGGAATAGTGTATGGTGAATCTCCATGGGTCTGTAGAGAAACAAATCAGGAATTATTTATATGTATTGGATTTCCTGCTTTTCTAAACCAAGATGGATGCGAATCTCAATCTTTATTGAATTAAAAAAAGAAAAGAAAAGACAAGGCAACTTTATTTGAGAGCAGGAATAGGAGGATTCGTAACCATCGTGTTAAGACTTTTGGAGTTTTATTTTTTTCATCATAAAATATCTGTTGTGCTGTGTCTTATGTGACCCTCTTCTTGGAATCCCGTGGTGCTAGTATTAGGCATCTTTTCTTTCAATTATATTAACGAAGCCTTCGTGAGATAATGTGATTTATAACAATTTGAAAGGATTACTAATATATAGGGGGCAGTTTTAATATTCTCGTGTGCCGAAGTAGATGTGGAAGTGTCAATTTGGAATGAATATAAACTATAAAGACATGAGATTTGGGAAAATGAACATTTTTCTAAAGTATCTGTTTCATTTCAACATTATCAGTGGGCTATTTTGTGGGTCAAACACAAAGGTGACTGTTTGGGGCCGAACAAAAATATCTCCCAATTTTCATTTCACCAATTTCTTAGTTTGTAACCATCCACAGTAGAAATTGATTACTTATTCTTATTAATCCTTTTTTTTTATTCCCCTCTTTTTTCCTTTTTATTAAAAATGTTTTTATTTATCGATATTGAGAAATTAAAATATTTTCAATTATATGATTATTTCTATTTAATTCTTTAATCTTTTATATAGTTATCATAAATGAGAGAGAAACAGTAATGAAAGTTATATTAAAAGCTAATAATAATTTTAATATAAAAAATTATGTTAATTATGTTTCTTAATTTAGGTATTAACTTTCAAAGAAGGCACGTAATGAAAGGGAGTAATATTTGATTGGTATGATGAAAAGAATCCTAGGAACAATTCTTGTAAAAAATCTTAGCTAAAAAATCAATAAATATTTTTATTAAAAAATCATGTGGGATAAGTTAAAAATGTATTGGTAACATTTTTTTTATAAAGCTCTTAATTAGCAACATTCTAAATTAGCATGATAGTTTGAATAATATGATTTCTTTTAATTGATGAAATAGTTTAATAATGATTATGGATGTGATTCAGCTCCTTTTCGGGCTTGAAATGTGGTGCATCCTGTGAAACTGCGGCCTTTTGTTATTTGTATCCAAAATTCCTCTTTTTTGACCCTTTTTTTTTAAAAAAAAAAAAAGTATGAAATTTCATTCTTATCCTTACTTACTCACTCATTCACTACACTCCCTCCCTTCGCTTGCTCACTGTCCTCACTCCCCCCAAACTATTCATTTCCTTATTCTCATCCTTTGTTCACTCTCCCCTCCTCCACAGTTTCCTCATTGTTGTTCTCCTAAGTCGCCATCGCAAGTTCGTTGACACAAGCCTAGTCCCTCACCACCATTTCTTTCTTCTCTTTGTCATCACCTTGAGGTATGTTTATTTTATTTTTTTAAATACAAATTTAACAAAATCAAAATTTTGTTATATCAAGATATACAATAAAATTATATTTTTTTGTTATGTATTTAGTATTGGATATATAACGAAATCACATTTTCGTTATGTATATAGGTCCATATACATCATAAAATATGTTTTTGTTATATATTAAATACTTGATAATATTAAAATATTAAATACATAAAAAAAATATAATTTTATTATGTTATCATCTATTTGACAGTTTTATTAAATTAAGTTTAGAGTTAAATTAGACTAAAATAAAAAATAAAAAATATAGATAAAATTAAATAAAATTAGAATTAGAAATTTTTTAAAATAGAAAGACCAAATATCTTTATTTTAAAATAGAAAGATCAAATATCTTTATTTTAAAATAAAAATACCAAAATTATGAATTGAATAAAATAAAGAAACTAAAATTAAATTTAAATTTAATTTTTTATTATTTTTATTTTAAATCTTTATATTTTTTGTCGTTGTAATTTTTTATTTTTTTATTTTTATTCGTAAAATTTTTTATTTTTTTTGTTAAATTTGACAAATAAATCTTATGCCAAGAATATATTGAAGAAAAAAAACACACATATAATAGAAGAATGAAAATGAAAAAAGAAAGACAAAAAGCAAGACACTCTTATATTATATGAATTAAAAAATTATTTAAATCTTAAATTATTATCTTGTTTTTAATTTAAAAAAACTC
Source organism: Pachyrhizus erosus (assembly GCA_026544285.1). Classification (NCBI taxonomy): domain Eukaryota; kingdom Viridiplantae; phylum Streptophyta; class Magnoliopsida; order Fabales; family Fabaceae; genus Pachyrhizus; species Pachyrhizus erosus. The sequence continues at coordinate 4,733 of JAMLFT010007720.1, read as the reverse complement.
AATATAAATGTCACATAATTGCACGGAAATTTGAGTGTTTACAACATAAAATACTTATCACTGGGGTGTAAATGAGTTAGGGAAGATTTTTATGATATATAAAATTTTTTGAATTTGAGTCTGTCTTCGTGTCTCCCAGGCTCGATCCAATTTAGTTAAATGTTGAAATATTGATAATTCTCGAAAAAATAAAATAGAAGTACTTATTTTTGTTTTATTTAAAAATTCAAGAAATTGAAAAAAAAAATAAATGATAAAAAAACTGACGTCTTTTACTATACTATATTCTTTTGCTTGTGATTTCTGTGTCAAATGCTTTCGTCATGAATTGACTGTATGAAATTATGAATAATTTTTAAATTATTTAAATATAAAAAAAAATTTATGTATAAAATATTTTATATGTTTTTTACATTATTTTTAATTAAAATTTTATTCCAATATCAATGCAAACTTTTATTATAATATTTATTAGCGTCAAACTTTAATTCTAATTAAAAATGATAACAGTATTTAAAATGTTGCATCTTCAAATATAAAATAAAAAACGTTCATCGCCAACTTTGACATTGAAATTAGTCCCACACGTATTTCCTATCAAAATGATGTAATGAGGGATTTGAATGTTTAGGACTCACAAGTCTCACATCCTCCCAATGTTGGGACCATGCCTTGTACACATCAATGTCACGTGCAGCCTCAAATCCTCCAACTACTCCTTCTATTCCAAACTTTTATTTTTAACCTTTTATTATTTTTTAAACTAATTGTTGATTTAAAATTTTAAAATCTAATCAATACTTTTTAATATATCTTTATTTAATACTCACTTCTATTTCAAGTATTAAATAATAATATTTTAATTTAAATATAATGTTTATTTCCATTAAATATTTCTTAACTACAAGCACTCATCTTGAACAATTAAAGAAATGGAATTGGGAGAATATAAGGTTTTAATTCCTTAAAAACTGTGTTAACATTAGGATTGTATTAATAAATTTTTTATTTAACTTTAATTTTTAGCTAATATTTTTAAAATAATGATTAATATTTATATTTTACTTTTAAATTAAGAAATACTCTCCATAGATTCAATTATAAGCATAGAAAAAGTTTAATGAACTTAAATATAAACAAAATTTAAATATTTTTACTCTATTTAATGATATTGTTTTTAAAAGTATTCTTTAATTAATTAAAATTTTATTTTTAATGATATTTTTTATTTTTTATATCAAAATTTAATGAAAGACACAAAAAAATTAATAAAATTAAATGATATTAACTAACTTTTTTATTAACTTAAAAAAATAATTTAACTTATATTTAAGTTTAGAGAAAGTATAAAAGTACAAGTTTTTTAATTTAATTTTTTTATTTAAAAGAATATTATTTTTAAAAAATATCTTAATATTATATCATAGATTAACTATTTTAAAAGTTCAAGCATTAAGTTATGGACAATTGCATTGAATTTTACATTTTTATTAAGTCCAATAATTTTTTATTAGCCATAGAGTCTTAGAGAATTTACATATTTATGAATGTTATTTATTTATATAGATGATCCTTAAATCATAGTTTATAAAAAAAGTAGTTGTTGATATATTAAAATGAATTTTTTTATTAATATTAACCGTTGGTAAATATTGAATGAGATGGACTTTGAGTGGATTGAGATTTTAGATCTTTGGATGATAACAATATTTTCAATTGAAATGGATAGATATCCACAAAAAGACATCCCAAAATTTAAATTAGAGATTGTATTAGAGTGATGATACAATAAAATACTTGCATGTTTTAATGATATTAATTATAATTATAAGAATTAAAGTTGAATTAGATTTTTTGATATAAGATCCAAGATCTCTTATGAGTAATTATATTTTGTCATAATGTATCGCATGAATAATTTTATTTTATATCAAAATATAATATAGTGTTTGTAAAAATATTGACTTTAATAAATACTTATGATTTCAGCCAACACTAAGTTGATCCAAAATTTAGATCAAAACAAACTATTATACGAATTGAGCATCAATCCAAACTATAACAAAAGTCTAACCTAAAACTAGCAGGTTACTTATATTTATGCTTTCTGATTTGATTAGTATTGTTTTAACATACGGACTAATATTTCAATGATAACATACGAAGCATATCATTTGGACTACTAGCAAATAATATATTTTTTAAGATTTTAACAACAATTATGTTTTTTCATTTAAAAGTAACTTTTAAGCTTTTAACGATGATTATACTTTTTCATTTAAGATGTGTTATGAATCATGCTTTTAATAATTTCTGTATGCTCCATGTGTTGAAATTGCGAATTCATAATAAACACGAATCCCATGGTTATACTATTCCCTCCACCACTAGACCGAATTTTTAAGCCTTTTAGCTAGTACTATACTTTTGCAAAGCAAAGTTAGGAAGTAATCCCTCCATCTTATATCCAATTTTTAACCTTTAAATTCATATCAACTTTAGAAAATTAATTAATAAAGTATTAATTATTTTTTTCAACAATATCCTCATTTGTTGTTTTTTTCCCTAAACACTTAAATGCATTTATATTCTAATTCTTTTAACAAAAATATATTCATTAAAAGATAACTTTATCATAATAATTTGTGTAGCTAATAATTTTCTTAAGCATGCTTACCTTAAAATTCAAAGGTAATGTTAATTGGTGTCCTTAGAATGGTTAAGCAATTAAAAGTAAAAAAAAAAAAAATACTAAAAAACATTAATAATGTACTCCGCTGTAATTTTTAATATATCGATCTCTAGCATAATTTTTAATAAAATTTTCTATTATTAATTTTTGAATTTAAACTTATATATTTTCATATAAAATAATGTACCCTATCAAATAATAATAAAATAATAATTATTAGTTTGATATAATTTTTAAAATATTTATCATATATATATATAATAATATGTGATATAACGTCAAAAATTCTTTACACGTATTCACTATTTTATCTTAATGTTTTTTGTTTTCTAGTATTTTAGATCCAAGGACAAATAATACAAAAGCGCGGAAACATATATGAGCTGGGGGAACCGTTAAATGACTAGGAAATAAACAAGTTATTGTACTACTTTTGCTATAGGGTGGGTCTTGGGACAGTTAATTAGTTATGTCCAAAAGCTACACTTTCGATGATTTCTATGAGGAAAGTGATAGGAAATCAATGCATGTGACCTGCCTTCTAATTTCCAGCTACATACGTGCCAACTGTGTTCTACCATGATTCCATCTACATAAATCTTTTCCTCGTTAAACCATAAATTTTATATCAGAGGGGTATTAATAAATAAAATAATATATATATATATATATATATATATAAGTGGATTATGACCTTAAAGTGTTATTTTTTTGGACAGGCTAATTAATTAATCACTCAACTTGAAAGTTCACTAACACAGTATTTCCTTACATTTTTAGATGTTTTCTATGTTAAATGCCTGCTGAGTTTCTCTATGACAATCTTAAGTATGATTTACATATAACTTTTTTAATGGTATGAAGGTCTAATTAGTAGTGCATGTATTCTCTCTAATATTGATTTTTTTTTTTGTAGGAGAGAGATACATACAAATAAAGTTAAATGTTATAAAAACATTCACACCTCATTCTGCTTGAAATTTAACAATGGAGAAGATTCACACTTTGTTTATTGGATTTAATTTATCTAATTCTTAAAGATAATATTTTTACAGTGAAGGATGCCAATCAGTCTCAGCAAATCTCTAAATACAAAATGTTAAAATAAAAATGAACTGTACTATTTTTTGTATTGAGGAAGTTGTTGAATGTACATAGAATGATTGTGGAATTAAAGTTGGACTTATAGTTGATCTCTAAGTGAAGACTTGAAGCTCAAAAAAATGAAGTAGAGACTAGCAAAGAAATGAAAGGCCTCCTTATCAAGCCGAAAAATAAAGAAAGAAAAGGGTTGGAGAACAAATCGCATGTTGACCGTTGTAAAATGACAAAAGAATATATAAATCAGGGAATCTTCAACCCAAAATGTCAATGCAATTTTGAACAAATAGGGCACTAAAACTTGAAGTCCATTTACTCTCACTCTAAACCCCATGTGTCATTTGAATTTTGTGAGCAGCAAGCATATACACAGCAGCATTTGAAAAAAAATTTATTTATGGTGGAAAACTTAATGGTTAATTGGGTTGAAATGAAAGAGAAAAGGATTGAGAAAAATAAAAAGTGAAAAGAATACTTGTTTGGTAAAAATGAAAAAGAGTTAAATTTTTTTAAAATATTAGTAGGGCTTACAAAAATATTTTCAAGTGGGATGAAAAACACTAATAGACACAATTTACAACTTTTTTTCCAATCTTACCGCATACATACATCACACAATAGATAATAATTATAGTTTCACCTTAATCCGTTATCTCCCCTTACCTCTGTACACTTTTTTTCGCTTTTTATTTGTGTCTCCTTTTCCTATAATGAACGTGATATACTATATAATAATAATAATAATAAAATAAATATTAAAATAGATAATATCAATAATAAATAATAACAATGAAATAATAATAATAAAAACTTATATTAATAATAATAAATGTAGAAACATATTTTTATTTAATATTATTATTATTATTATCTATCTAACAACTTTAATTTAAATATTTCATCTCTTTTTTATTTCATTTCATTTCATTCATAAAATTTT
>JAMLFT010007719.1:0-14495 GCA_026544285.1 Pachyrhizus erosus | reverse complement strand
ATTAAAATACATATATTAAAAAATATAATGTTATACAAAACTTGAAAATATACTTTACTCGTATACTTTTAATATATCGTTCATTTATGTGTTAAACCTTCTAATAATTAAGAAAAACGTTATTAATTAAGACTTTGTCAAAGGATATAAAATCCCTACAAAAATAAAATATGTATGCTAGAGAGATAAAATGCTAAATTGTTGTTGTAAATATTCTTTTAATGTGAAGATCATAAAAAATTTGTTGTAATAAGCTTACATAAAATTAAAAAATTCATATCTAAACTAACACGTTTAAATGATAAAATGCTATATTTGTTTCAACACACTCCATTCTAAAATGAAAATCTTTTAAGTTATTTATTTTTGTTCTAAAATAATTATTTTTTAAAAAAATTTTAGACTATTTTTTAATAATACTCCTAAATATAATTAAGAAAATAAATTAATATTTATATTGTAAAAAGACATCAATTATAAATATAATTTAGTAAATAGTATAATGCATTTTTATTGTTTTTTAGCTATGCATAAGGTATTTGTTATTAATAAATAGTGAGATAATTTATCTAATTGTATATTTCTTAATCAATATTTTGAAATAAAATAAATAAATTATGTACTCGCAAGCCAATCTTGTTCACACAAATTCAACTTGGATGACCCACAGGTTTGTTGAGCTAGATTGAAACTGACACAAAATCACAACACCACATATTGACACCTCCACAATAAAATGGTAAAAAAAGCTCAAACAAAATTGTCAAAATAATTGGCAACATCAGTTTTTTCATACTCAATTAGTCAATTAATTATATATTAGTACATTATTAAGAATGTCAGCATTAAAAAAATTGAGAATTTTTTATTGTTGAATTGAATCCTACGTAATATCCAAACTATGTTAGGCAAATCCACACTTCTAGAGGCACCCTGTTTGCTAGACGGTAATGGGCCACAAATCAACGCTTCTAAAGGCATATTGTTTGTCAGACGGTAATGGGCTGCTAAGGTTAATGTAAAGGCCCGTAAACATAGTCCATTTTGGTGTTACTATTATTTTTTGAAAGAGTGCATAGTAATAATCTGTAAACTTCTTTCGACTCAATAGTCATCAAACCATACAATAAATAAGGCTTTTTCTATTTAAGTCTCCCAAATTACTAAGTATAGGATATTTTTTTACAAAATAATTTTTATTATTTTTATACAAAAGAATATTTTTGGTGATAAAAAATAGACCTAAATATGAATTTGATCCTTTAAAAATAGTATTCTTTTTGCTTTGACCATTTAGAATTTTTTTATTTTGATCCTTTAAATTTTACTTTTTTTGTTTTAATATTGATTGTTAAGTAATCTTTTGACTTTAATTTTTATTATCCTTTAAAGAATCACATAATGTAATGTTGACATTATAGTGATTCGTCATATTATTAAAGAAATTATGTGTAATTTTTTTTTTAAAACTATGTTTGTAGATTTTTCATTAACTAGTTTAATGATCATTAATTATTTTAGATATATAAAAATTTTAAAATATAATTTACTAAAAAAAATTATATATAACTATCATGTCAAACTTATTAATAATGTAATAAGTTATTAGATTATTAAAGTCATTATTACGATATCATTTAATGTTATTAAATGATAGTAGATACTAAATTCAAAAAATAATCTTTAAAGGATCAAAATAGAAAATAAAATCTAAAGGATTAAAATTAAAAGTTATTATTTTTAGAGACCAATTCGATATTTAAATCTAAAATACATTGTAAAAAGAACAGAAACGGGTGCACTTCGTAAATTGGAATGTACAAATGGCAAAAGCCTAAATATAACACAAAACTACTTCAATGCTTTATTAGGCCTTAATCTAGCCCATTCCTGTATTTCAGGAACCGTCACATGTGCAAACTTCTGCACTTATATTTCAAATACTCTCTTATGTGCAAAGTTTTTGTCTACAGCTCTATTAACATACATGTCAATCCAACAAAGGTTTCGTTTATTGGTACATATATAAAGAATGATTCAAACTACACCCAAATGAAGGTTTTGAAACATAATCGTATCAACATCAAACACCCAGTTAATTAGGAAAATGAGACCCGAAGGTTGTTAGAAAAATTCATTAAGCTAAGTTTTGTTTGGATAAGTTTCACCATAAATATTAATAGAAAAAAATAGAAAAATAAAATATTTTTTTTTCATGGACTCAATATAATTTGTACATTAGTTAAAATCTACTTTATGGAGAAGCTAAAATAGTTTATTTTAACTTTGCATAAGATATTTTTAATTTACAAAGAAAGTTTATTTTATTTTGTTTTTAATTATTCTCTTCTAGAAATACTTATGGAGAAGTTGATTAGACCTTAATCAATAATGCCTTCATTACCTAAGTACAATGCGTTATTAGCTAAACAACAAATTTGGATAAATATGCTCGAAATTAAACAATACAAGGCATCCCAAGGGTCATTCTGGTAGGTATTGAATAGAAGTTTTATATGTCAAAGTTGACAAAATTTTGTATTTTTGCTTTAGTATAATGCTTTATCCTAAACATTAAAGTACGGGGTAATTTGTTATCGATTTGTCTTGTCCTTTAGAAGACGCTACTGTTAGCGTGAAGTAATTGCTTTGGTTGACATATTTTGCAGTTTTAGTTATTTGGAGACTTTGACATAAGCTCTTTTTGATTAAAGAGGATTGATGTAAACTTTCCAACAGCCAAACAAAACAATTAAAAGCAGAAGTATGCTTATGAGAAAATTTGTAACCCTTAATTATTTAAAAATTCAAATTTCAATAAAATTTAGAATTAACAATCCAATCTGGGATTGGGGTGGTTGAAGTATACAGTAGAACATACCTCAACAACAAACAGAAGTTGAGTCATGCATTTTCCACAATTACCAGTGGGTATGACACATTGAAAGCACCACAATTAATAAAGAAACGCAAATAAGTTGAATAAAATCCAAGGAAGAAACATAAATCATAGAAATCTCTGTCACTCACTCATTGCTTATTTTTCAATTGCATATGCCTAAGCTTGTATTTTGTCTAGTTTACATCATTATTGGCCAGAGTTGGAGAAGCAAACAGGAAGAAAAATAAATCAAAGTTTTTTAATTCAAAGTAAAAAGAGAGAGGCCAAATATTAAGACAATGGCATACATAAGTTTCAAGATACTTTCAATTAAGTAACTTGAAAAACTTTGCTTATCTAGTGCGGTGGTATTCAAGGGGTGGCACAAAATTCAATGAAATGAATAACATCATTAAGTAAACATGGCCAAAAGAGACCATGGGATTAATAATTTGAACACAGGAAGAATATCTTTAAGCCCTTTGCATTTATGAATCTACTGGTCCTAAAAGTCACCATTTCAGATGGATTAGAGAATTGACAAGGGGCTTGTGTTTGGTGTCATCGATTTACTTAATTTATTCCCCTTCCCCACCCCCTCTTTTATCCTTAACAAATATATAAATTCAGGGTAAGGTTAGGTGGAACCTTGGAAGGTTGCAATAAAATAGAAACGTTGCCCCAAACCCAGATCAATTTTTATGCTTCCATCACTTTCAGCCTACTACTTCAGCTGTTATCATTAATTACAATGATCTGTATTGACAGGAACATAAGCACTAGGGAGGAAAATATATGCACTATGCCATGGTATTGTCTCCTTTTAATGCAGAATCATTATCAACATCTTGGCCTGTGGGGTAAGTTTGAAAACCTGTCATAGGCCTCCAAGTCTTATTATTTAAACAGTTGCATTAAGCCAATCCATGTTATTCATGATGAGAGCTTAAAGCCAAGCTTTTGGAAAACGTTGTGTTATAGTTGCCAAGTGGTCCAGAAACATTGGAGACAAAGGGGCGTAATATGAGGCTAATGAGTGGTGGGGGTAGGGGTAGTAGTGGTTATGGCTTATCCCTATAAACATGTATATTTGGTTATACTTTTGTTTATTCTAATTCTGACTGTCAACATCTTATTGGTTACAAACAAGCGGTTAGCTTATTATATTTGCTGTTAGATTTATGTAGCTATCAATGCAAATATGCATTAGAAGCAGCCATGTCCAGTTGATATCAGCAGTGCTAGATGTTAGGAGAACATTAGGCACAAATCTTCCCTTTTCTTTAAATCTCTCAATAGGATGATAAAACTATTGCTACTACTAATATTTTTAGATCAAGGAGCAAGCCATGCTAATAATAACAATGCTAGTGTATTGTGCTGATGAAACATGGCACCACACTCGCATAAAATAATACTAATGAAAACGGTTTGGTTTGGCAAACAAGAAAAAGAAAAGATCAACTACTAGTATTTAAGTTGCTCTGGGAAACCGATGCAATGTAGTGATGCAACATGGCACCACATTGGTTATATACAAATACACGCCTTCTAGAAACTTTTGATTAATAGCAACATAATCCACCCATTTATGTTTATTAAGAGTAGAGAAATTTCCGTTATAGTACTAAATAGTTGGTCATACATAGTTTGGCATGCATAATATAATAATGTTCCATTCAAATCAAGCAATACAATACCCAAATGTGATTGGATCAGAATAATAATATAAAACTATATCAAGTAATCACTAAATTAATGTCTTAAATCATTTTTTAAAAGAAATACATGATTCATGTGTTGACATAGTTAACCTACTTGGTTATATTCACTAGCACCATGGGGACTTAGTTCAGGACGAAGGGCACCCTTCTTTGCTCAAACTTTGAATTTCATAATCCTTCGTTTCTTCAATAATTTCTTCATGTCTTGGTTGCATCCTCAACTCAAACTTAAGAATTAATTCTTTAAGATATTTAAGATTAATTTAAAAAATTGATTCTTTCAATAAATGTCATATGAATATTAATTAGGATAAAGATACATAGTGATCTCAAATTAACTAATAATTTTTCTTAACTATTAGAAATTATAAGTAGTTGGAAGACTATCATAATCCTTATTAATATTCACATGACATGTAATTAAATGTTATTAATTTTTTTCATAAATTAAAAATTTTGAATACGTTTCACATAAAAATTGGTTAAAACCATGATATATGATGGTTTCATATCACTTAATTATTTTTCCTAATCATAAAAATTTATTAAGTAGTTTGAAATTATCATAGTTTAGTAATCTTCATATAACATGTAATTAAAGATTATTAATAATTTCTTTGAAATTAAAAAATAAATAAATATATATCACATAAAAACCAGATAGAATCATGACACATGATGATTTTAAATTATCTAATAATTTTTTTTCGGTACACATGTTTAAGAGACAACTTTATATCTCAATTATGTCACACAACATTAGTTAATTGTTTCATGTCTTAATTATAGGAAAAAAAATAATCTGAATATTTATTTATTTTTAAACTTAGAGTATAATCAAACACATATTTAAAGAATGGCAAACAAAGTTGCAGTTGCAAGTTGCATAGCAAATGCACTTGTTGTTGACTCTTGAGTTGAAAGGCAATGGGCCAGAGAATGGGCCAGGGAGGCCTGTAGACTGGGCCCGACAAGGGAAACAAGGCAAAACGCTCACGTGTGGTGTGGGTGGGGGCTTTAAAAGAAGTGAGATTGAATGAAGAAGGCATAATAGTGGTCAATGGGTGCCACACGTGTATGTGTCGCGGATGGTGTTGTCGCGTCAATGGCAAGCACGTGTGAGAGCGACGCCTGAAAATGTGGCTCCGCAACCACCCAACCACCGTCGCCTTCGCTGCACCGATTGCAAGCAATTGCACGTGAATTTTGCTGTGTTGCACTGTTCCTTACTTAACACTTCACTACTTGTTTCTGCTGTCTATTATTATTTTGGTTGCTCCTTTTATTAATGTGTCATGCTTAATTTATTTCTATGTTGTACGGAGTAAATAATTAATAATTAATATTAAATAAATTGTCATGGAATTAATCAATGGGTTGAATTTAATAAAAAAGACTAATTTCTGATAATGTGAAGAATTAAGATTTGAATTCTTATTAAATGATGTTTTCATATTTAATTAAATGTATGATTATATTTTGAATAAAATTGTTTTTAAAGAAGAGTTGAATTTAATAGAAAAAATTAATTTCACATGATGAATTAAGATTTGAATTTATGTTGAAAGAGACGCATATTAATGCAAGATCACGTTTAGGATAGAATTGTCTCCATAGTAGAATAGTTACGAAAAACAAAAGAAAATATTGTCGTGATATAATTTACATGTTCCACCCACAGTACAACATGCATTGGTCAATTTTATTACACATACGTGATTGGTATTAGATTTAAGACCATTTGTTCTATCTAGTTTCATTTTCAGAACGAAATAATTTTATTTTGAAACTGGATACTTTTTAAGAAAATAATATGCTTGTTTAATTTAAAAAAAAAAATATCAGAAGTTTAAAAAAATAATAAATTAAGTATATTTTTAATCTCTCTAAATAAGATAGCATTCAAATTAGTTCCTCAAAAATAAATAAACTATCATTTTTTATTCTTTATTTCTAAAAGTGTATCATATGAAAATAGAGATTATATATGATACATTTGCTATAATTTCTATTTCCATACATGAGAGATTAAAAAGAGATAATTTAATGAATTTATTCTTTAAGGACTTAAAACAAATCTTACTTTGTTTGCAGATGCTATAAATACATTTAAACCTTAAAAGATTAAACTTTAATTGTTGCAAGAAGTTATTCTAAATAATCTTTAAAAAATATTTATTTTATCACTATGTTTTTAAAATAAAAAATGTTTTTTTTTACTTATAATCAAACAAAAAACAACTTTTTTCTTGTATAAATCTAAAACATAAACCATTATTTTACACACTTTTAAAATTACTATTTTATAAAATTAAGCTTTAAGTAAACGGACCTTTATTATATATATCTCTAACACATTATATGAATATTTAAAATTTAATAAAATATATAATTCTTATATTAAAACAAAAGTCTTATGAAAATACTAAAACTTATACGTGGGTAAATAATTCATATAAAATCTCAAAAAAAAAATATATTAAAGAGAAGATTATGATTATAAAAAGGATATTATGATTAACTAAAATTAAAATCAAAAAATTAAAGTGACATCTGTCATATTTTAGGGAATAGTACAATAAAAAGATAAGCCCTTATGTGTGTGATTTGAAAGTGTAAATCTGACTCTTCTAAAATAAAAGAATATATGGGATAAATTTTAGCTATACTTTCATAAGTATTTTATTTTTATTTTTTAATTAGAATTAAAATTTATCTTTGAAAAGTTATATAGACTTTTATTATATAAATTAATAAGATGAAATTCTAATAGTTAAGATCATGATATATATGTTTAATGAACTTTAAAATTAATTACAAAATCATTTATTTATTTATTTTAATCAATAGCCTAGTCTACTTTATCTTCTAATATATATTTCCCTCTCTTTAAAATAATTAAATCCTGAAGACTTAATTGAGATTTAAAGAAGCAAATGTGAAACACTTGACAGGAATTGAATAATACATATTCATCAGTCCAAAATGGCAATCATGTGATCAATGTGATAGAGTAGTAAGAAATGCGCTCTCAAGGTTACAAACAATATTTGAAGACAAGTCTTTGAACATGAAAGGGATTTAGTCAAGTAATTTCCCATTTTTATAATTTAGAAATTCATTAAATTATAAAAGAAAAAAGGGATGAATCGTTGCTCATTCATTAATCAAAATAATATCCATCCAATGATTTATTTTTCATTAAAAAAAAGGTTAAATTATATTTAAATATACATAAATTAGTTGAATCACGAATACATGGACGATTTTACCATCCCATACCTCTTTAATTTATCCATGTTGTGGTATTAAAAAAATATATAATAAAAATTAGTCTTTGATTTTTTTATAGAGAGATATCTCGAATTTAAAAAAAAAAAAACAAAAAAAAAAAAAAAAACTCTTCAACCTTGTCAAAGAAATTAATAGGTTCGTCACTCATGCAATGATGATAGCGGTACATTTGCCATGTGAATTTCTAGAAACACTTGTATACTTTTCTCTCACCTATAACTTCTTTATTTCAATAGAATATGATAAGGAGAAAAAATGAGAAGAGAAAAAAAAATAAAAAAAGTACTTTTATGTTATTTGATCAATGATAAAGAATAAATAAATAAATAAATAGTGAAATCTACTTTTAAATTAAAAAAATTACGAAAAAAAGGAGAAATATGACATAAAAAATATGAGATCTACACAAAATTACAATTTTAATTTTATTGTTTTTTTCTTTACTATACAAGACTACTATAGATACATATATAATATAAAAGCAAATCTATCTGTATAAAAAACTTTTTTTCTTTTTTTTTAATTTTTTTATCCAATCAAATTAATGAAGAGAAAATTTAACATTTTTTTTACTTCTTTCAATCAAATACAATAAAAATTTACTCACTTTTTTTTTCTTTTTTTTCTTTTTTTTCTTTTTTTTTACTTTTTATTCTATTTTCTTCCTATTTTTCTCATTATCCAAACAAAACATACAACTGTTTTCCAATATTATTAAAGAAAAAAAAATGTTACTAAAGAACAACTCCCAAACTAAGGAGGCACATGAAGTAGACTTTTCTCTCCATCTGATTCCAAAAGATTACTTTGCACTTTTAAAACTTCAACATAAGATCGTGTCTAATTATATATCCCATGATTAATTGTTATTAATTACTAAAACTAACACATGGAACGCATGGAAAATAAATATATAATTAAGATTTCCAATGTGATTAAGTTAAACTATATCATTGGTTATATTAGTCACACCCCCATTATCTCTCTTTCACACACACATCACACATGCACACATACACCCAAAATACAAGGTTACCCTCAAGTTTTAAATTCTATCAATCATCTAGTGCCTAATTATTGTTGTGACTTCATGTCTTATCAGTGGTCATCGTTTAGTTTGCATCATACTTCGCTTAGTTTAAATCATCAAGTTAATTGTTATAGATATAATTGCTTGCCATCTTTATCATTGTTGGCTACATGGTCAGCAAAATAAAGTAAGGTTCACTGTATATATATCAATATAAAGCCTATTGCTTTTCTTTAGTTAACATTTTTTTATGCATATTCACAATATATCTCCCTAATCTCTTGCCTGAAATCAAGACCATCAATTCTTTGGCTAGTTGTTTCTTTTTTCACCACAAAAATAAAAACCAGAAATATAAAAGAAAATGCTGATATTAAAAAAATTTTACATGTTATAAATTTGTTTAAATGATCAACAAGAGGAAATATTACGATTGGTATAATATGTGTCCTGATTCATCATTTATGACGTAATATAAAAAGGAAAGCAAAATGCAACTTGTCATTTGACTAAATTATTGATCTCTCATTTTCGGTGTTTTGTATCTATAGTACATACAAAGTTTATTGGTTTCATTAACAAATATAGTATTTCTTAGTGACGTTATCGTGAAACTCTACCCTCGAGCAATATCATATTTAAGAGAGATCACATGCGTGCACAAATTTTAATTCAGTTTTCAATGACTAGGGTACATAGTGGATATAAAGCCACTATAACTTTTACTTTTGGCTCTTGAACCATGTTAATAATGGCTTAGCCTTACCCTCTACCCTTTTAGCTACCCCACCTATTCCGGTCATTCAGCCTAATTTTTCGACACGAATTCATTAACCTGAGCCAAACTAGACCCGCACCCGTACTCAATTGGACTACTCACTTGTACTATCTAAACCTCTCCAAACATGGTGGTATTCACTATTCAGAGTAATTCTTGTTAAATAACCTTAAAACAAAGAGATATCAAATTTATTCCAACATGCATGTTTTTGGTTAAGACAAACATGTGGTCAAAAATATTCAATCGTCATTATTTAATTCAATTGATCAAACAATTTAGGTGAGCTATTGATTATTTTATTTTTATATATATATCAACTAAAAAGTTATTCACATAAGTAGTCTGATATTTAGATTTTTTAACCAAACAAAGTCTATGATTCAATCCCACTTTGAGCATGGAATCTTAATTGAAAGTACTTTTATATCTATAAGAAAAAATTGTTAACAACAATTTTTTAACATTCTTGATGATTGTTTGAAATCAATTTTGACGAGTCTCATTTTTTAAATTTTTATCTTCTGAAATAAATATAAAATTAATAATTTTTAATTAATTATAAATAAAATGTTAAATAAAGTGTCCCTAATATTCTTTTTATACGAAATGGATTGACTTGATTGAAGAAATATTAATTGAATATCCAACAAAAACTCATAGATACTTTCTAGTTATATATATATAAAAAAATGATATTAAAGTTGAATTTCTTCCTTTGAACAGAAAATAAATAAAAATATTCAATCATCAACTGTTAAGAAAAATCAGTCAATTAAATAATTTTCCGTATCTCAAGAGAATAGTTCCTGGATCTCAACATGGACAAAATCCCAGAGAAATCCTATTTATTTTACAAGTTGTATAACACTTTTTTTTACCTCTTTCTATGCATCATTGTTCTATTTCACATTTATCTCTTTCCTTACATCTTTTTCTTATTTGTAAAAAAAATTATATAAAAATATTTTATAAATTGAATTTCTCTGATATAAATTGCATAATATTTTTATTATTTAAATACGTTTTAGAATAATACGAATTAACTGTGACTATGAACACTATATTCACATAAAATCGTTCCGTGACATCCTGGCACCCGAGCTCAAAGAATCCTATCATTGCTGATCAAGAAATTATTTACATAACTGATTGGACATGTGTCAACCTTTGATAAGCCACTAAGAGAATAGAAAATCTTCCTTCGTTACTGCAATCATCATGATGAGTAAGAGTGCATTTCATATAGCTAGGCACCATTTTTTTACATTGTACTAGTATAAATAATAGGGTTGAAATCATGTTTATGTTTGTTTTCTCTATAATTGCCCACTTTACACTCGCCTTAGCCACTACGTTGACTATCTTTGGTGAGTACATGCATCATCAAACAAATGGAATTAGCTAGTTTGGCATGTTAGAAATGAGAAAGGAATAAATCCAAGAAAAGTAGCCGTGAAGAATAAAGGAGAAGATCAAGTCAAAATTCTTCACTCTTATTTACGTGTTTATTGCACACCATTTGTATACAATATTCTTATGCCAATAAGTTAGGTTAATAATTATTTAATTATAATATAATATCTTGTTATTAATCTATATTTAAAATATAATATCGATCAATAAAATCTACAATATATATAGTGGTTAAATAGGAATCAAGTTTTGCATTTTTTTTATAAAAAGATATAAAAGTATGTACAAAATGCAGTTTGCAAATTGCATGGTTGATTCATTTTGTGACAACTTTCTTTTCTAATTGTTCGAACACACAGCATTGCTTGTCCGGCTGCGCCTATTCATTAAAAAAAAAAACAAAAGTCTTCAATTAATTACCCTGTACTAGTTATAGAGGGAATGTTAAGGATCTGAATTATTTCATGTTAACAAATAACATGACAATCACAAAGGGTTTGAAAGAGAGAAAAAAACTAAAAGTAACGAAACTCACACAAATAGTAGATATTATTATAAGTATTTTGTATTTTTCTTATAATGTGACCGAAACTAAGATTTTTCTATAAATTAAAATCTTTCATTTTCTCACTCCTTTCATATATATGCCTAAAGATAAGGGTACATATTAGTTTTGTGGATAAAGTTAAATTTAGTGACTCGTGCCTAAATTAAATAGGAAAGATTTCGTGTTTAGAGCAGAGGGTGCATGTGAAGAATATTGTTTCTCTACTGATAATTTAAACTTTTAACGCGATAAGAACTTTTATTCATATTAGTTGGTATCAAACCCTTAGACATATCGAAAGAATGAGAAAAATAAGGATTTTAATTTCAAAGAAGATCTTATCGTATGTATTTTGGTCATATTATGACAAAAAAAATATACAAAATAACTGCAATAAAAATCCACCATTATATCCATAAGAGCCCCGATAATTATATTTTTTTGTTTTTTTTTCTTTAACATAATATGACATTATTGTGTTATTTATTTACATGAAATAATTCAAATCCTTCAAATTTGACGTGCTCTGTATAACAAGTATAGGGTTTAGGGTGAAGATTTCACACACACGCAAACAAAAGTATAGGGTGGAGATGATTTTTTAAAAAAAAAACAAAAAATAAATTGAATAGTTGCTGTCGTGACAGGTAATGCCGTATGATCCAACAATTTGAAACGAAAGTTGTCGCAGACTCGAGATGAGCAAATGAAGTTATTTTGCAAACTGCATTTTCTATATATTTTTAATCAAACAATATTATTCACTGTACCCAAAAAAATCAAACAATATTCAAAACTTTTGTTTTCCAATATTTATTCCTATAGCCACTATATATATCTTGTAGTTTATGAGTAATCAATATTTGAAATATAAACTGATGATAAGTTAGGCTTAAATAACTTTTATAATATATGATAATATATATAGATATAGATATAAATATATTCTTTTTAAGAAAATTATCTTCGTTTCTCTATTAAAATTTTTATTTATTTTAATTTTAATATTTGGAAGGGGGAGGAGAAGAGGCGGTCATTTTTTAATGATGGTGTGACTAACATAGATTGAGTAATAAGTCTGATATTTCTTAAATAATATAAATTAAAATGAAATTCTTCTAATATAAGAAAGATTTATATTAAAAGTTTATAATTTTATAAAAATAACAATAATAAGATGAAAAATAAAGTACAATAAAAACACAAGTAAGAGTGAAGAATCTTGACTTAAAATCTTTTTATAACAAGACATTTCAGTAAAATAACTGAGCTATTTTTTTTTTTCAAAATAATATTTATTCTTTATATATGAGTCAGTCTAAGTTTCTAAATAAGTATATAATTTTAGTTGTATTTCATGATTCATTGAACTTCACTATTATCATTTATCTTCAACTTAAATATACTTTTGTTCTTTATAGTTTCGTTAATGTATAATTTTTGTTATTATAAAAATTTAATAATAAATTTGATACTTAACGTTTTTAAAATTGAATAATATGTCATTTAAAATTAAATAAATATATTAATGTAAAACATGTAATAAAATTGGATTTAAGTCTTTGTCTTGTTTTTTCATTTCTTCTTTTCCTATATTGTACACTCCATATAGGAGCTAAATAAGCACATTTTTACGTGCAAGAAACATTAACGTAACGAAAATTAATATAAGCATACTGAGAAAAATCAACAAAATCGTTTTCCCCACCCTTTTCTCCATATTTCTTTTTTTTCTTCCTCTGCGGGTTCCTTTCTTTTTTGGGCAAATGCAACTTTTCTACTTTAAAATTATTAAACAAATCTGATCCTATCGGAAGTTAATTTGTTGAAGTTGTTTTGTATTAATTTTTTAAAATTTAATTTTTAATTTTAAGTATAAATTAATTTTAAGTTATGAAAAAAAAAAAAAATTCATCTCTTTAAAGTATTTTAAAAAATAGCAAACGAACCCTTAATCGAATCAAATCGCTAGTGTTGATGTAGTAGTGGTCGTGTTTGGTGTGGGTCTCTATGCCTTTTTGTCTTAAGAGATCATTTTTTATACCACGTTTCGACAGTTTTTTTATAATAATATAAAAAATATGGAATAAAATTTACAATATAAAATAGATAAAAATAAAAGAAAAATGTAGAAAAATGAGTAATGTATCAGAAAGATAAATAAAAAATATAATTATGAAAGATACTGTAGAAATTTATTGTATAAATAATTTAACGTTTTTTGTTTTCTATACATTAATTACAAAGAAAGAGAGAGACCGACGAAGACGTGAAGAAATTCATATTTCTCCGTGAGAGAAATTGTTGTATGATTAAGATTTCTTCCATCATTGATTTAATATAGCTATTTTACGGAGTTATTTTGGGTCCCATTTTAATTTTTTTTATTTAACTCAATTTCTTTTATTTAAGAGAGGATATATTTATTGAGGCTCCTTGTATGTTTTCAAAATATTTTCAAAAAATAATGATATTTTTCTATATGAGTTGGACAAAAAATTTTATAATTTAAGAAAACGAAAGGAAAAAAATAAAGAGAAACGTGTTTGATAAAATAGGTATTATAATAAAAGGAAACGAAACAAAGAAAAAAATATTTCTAATTTTTTGTGAAAAAACATTATATACCGTAGTCTTTTTTAAAAGATGTAATTTTCTAGATAAGGTTTTTGTATGGAGTTATTATGTTTTTATATGAAAGTATTTATCCACTTAATAAGTAATTAATTTTTGTTTAAAAAATTATTGATTATTTTTAATTGAAATTTTTTAATTATATTTTTTAAATTTTTTTATTAATTTTTTGAACTCAAAATTTCACTTAA
>JAMLFT010007718.1:0-14496 GCA_026544285.1 Pachyrhizus erosus | reverse complement strand
CTGAGAGTTTCACTTCCTTGAGCTCTACCTCAAAGTACCTTGCAAATTTTTCCCAACAAACCTGTGAAGAAAATTTTTAAGAACATCAAACATTGAGGTCTGACGGCCCCAAAATCTGGCACATAATGACCAGGTACGTACCACTGGTACATGGTACTTGAAGGTAGGGGATTAGTCACTTTTTACATTATTATTGTAAGATTTTCTTTAAGGGAATCCGATATGCAGTACATGGTACGATGAATTCCATACCCCAGGATTGTTGAGAGAATTCTGTAACTATGTCATGGCTCTTCAATCACTAAAGCACTTTGATTCTACTATATTTTAAAATAGTATACAGGATTACAGGTGCCTATTTCCCATGATATGATCATGCAGCGATTAAAAGTTGTATGAAACTTCTTAGAATCAAACACAATTTGAGATCCACCTGCACATTAGCCCCAGTAACTATGTTGGGCTTATCATATGGTTTGCCTTCTGCTTTTCTCTTTGTCTGCCATTTCCTTTTAAAAGCCAGACCTGCTAACATTATTGCCTCTGATGACCCCACAGTTCCGACACCTACTGCAGTCTCATCTGCACTTATAGGAGCATGGAATAGATTTGCTATTATATTAACACACCGGTTCTGTAGAATTTAACAAAATGAAAATAATCAACCTCCAGTCTCAAACTTCATCTGAAAATAATCATAAAGTCATCCATATATAATATCAGTATCTTCAAATTTACTAGTGAACTTTAGATACAGAACATAGGTATGTAATGATTTTTATTTAAATAATTTGAATCTTCATCTGACCACAAAACAAATAAAATCTAAAATGATACCATCAGTTATACCGATTTTTCAGAGGAAATTGCCATAACTATCGGCAGTATCTTATGTGCAATACCTTTTTCCCTTAATATTCCTATGCTTTCTTTAAAAATTCCCTTTTACCCAAAAATAGAAATATTTGGCATACAACAAACTGAAATCCATCATAATTAATCAAATAAATAATCAAACCCTTTCACACTATAATAACTTAAAAAAATAAAACATATTTCAAACAATTCTATTTATTTGTTTGTTTATTTTAACCAAAATTTTAAATTGCGGTTGTGGTCCCAATTCTTGATATTGTAACAAATTGCTAAGCCATGTTGTGGTCAAGAAGACCCTAAAAATTACCGCTGAAATTGCGATTGCAGACTTCTTTAAAACCTTGATTTTAGCAGACTGATCTTCAAGGACCTAAGTGTTATGATCATATAATAAAGACACCAAACTACTCAGAGAAGCCACACACAGACCTGGAGCTCAGTGGTGACAGGGTACTCATCCATGTCAACATAGTTCTTATTAAGTGAAGCCATTATGAGCTTGTCACACTCAGGCTCCATCCATGTAGTCACGAATGAGGCCAAGTTGAGCCTTGGTGTGCCATCCAGCATCAATTCATCATTTATTATCTGATAAGCTGCATCCTTCGGTATGGATTTCTCTGGTATCTTGAACCTGTGTTCAACATTTCCACCCCAGCCCCATCACAACAAACAAACCTCATTTCAACACAAAAGAAACCAAACCTTTTTTTTTTTTTTTCTGTTATCTATTCTTTCTTCAACAGAATGGACCAATAATAACTAAGTGTGAAGTTCTACGAAAATAACATGTACCTGGGTATAGGTTCACGCACATATCTGGAAGCAAAAGTAGAGCATAGGCTCTTTCCTTGTTCATCTGGGTGTGTGACAGTGGATGTGATCACCATTATGGATGCTTTCTTCTGAGCAAATGAGATGAAAGTGAAAAACTCTGAATCTGAACTGTTAAGAGAGAGGATCAATACTTAGAAGATGGGAATTTTCTCTTCTATTTTAGTAACATTTATTAGGATAAATAAGGGAGAAGAAGCACTTTAGCCGTTTAATTTGGACAGAATCCAGAAGGATAAATTCCGGCAATCATGGTAAGAAAAGTTTCTTGCTTCAATGATGTATTTCGTTGGGGTAAGAAAATAGAAGGATAGAAAGTGAAAAAAATAAAAAATAAAAGTGAGATGATTTTACAAGTTGTTTAATTATATAAAAAATGCATGTACATGAAATGATATAAATGTTCTAGATAAAAAGAACAAAGATATATAATAAATAATGATATTTTTTATCATTATATTTTTTTATGTTAATTGAGAGAGAAAAATGTTCAATTGAGAGCAATATCTTTTCTTCTTTATATTTTACTAAAAGAACTATAAGTTTTTATGTCTTTTCTTTTCAACATCATTCCTTCCCTAATTTTATTTCATTTTAACTTTGTGCAGGCTACAATGTTTGTCAATCTCTTATCATACTGATGTTAATACTTGTATTTTCATCTAGCTTTCGTTTCTTTTTTTTCTCTCTTTCTTTATTAATATTTATTATTTATTTTTATCATATGTAACCAATATACTTAAATTTTTTTTATCTCTTTTTTATGTGTCAAATAGGATTTCAAATGTTAAAAAAAGACAAAGTTGTAATGAAGGTAACATGCATTAAATGATCCTTGACTATTACTGCATCGTATTTAAAGAGAGAAATAGAATATTTTGATTTTATTAACAAAATTTAATTATATTTTATTTTTAAAATATATCACACATAACTATGCATGAGGTATTTCAGGTTCAGAAATGTACTGCCACGTAGTAGAGGAAAAGATCTACATGGCCACAAGTGAACAACTAGCTGTCACTTTATGCTTCATTTCGGCCTTCGTCCTGATTCCTGCTCCATCTGTGGGTCCTGATTCGTGAATCTATTATGGTAAGTTAATATTTATAAATAAATATAATTTTATATTAACTTATATTAAAATATAATAATTAATTCTTTTTATGCAAAAGCAAAGTGACAAACTATTAGTTTAAGTGACCTGGACTCCTTCAGTCAAGTGTACAGAATGAGTATATCACTAAATAAAGAATGAGTCTTAAAATTGAAAAAAAAAAAAAATCCGAAATTAGTGTAAAATTAAATCCAAGTCTAAATTAATTAGGAAAAGCCTAAGCGTCTATCCCAAGGTGAATCGAAGTGAAGAGAAAAATGATAAAAAATACAAATAGAAATAAAAGGAAATGAAAATATAATATAAATATAATAAAGGGTGTCAAGCATATTGATATAATTCTTAAAAAAAAGTTAATTAAATATTGTCAATCTTCCCAATATTTTGGAGTCTGCCCAACCTCCAACAACTAATGATAGGCTAGCTGCTTTAATATATATCATTGTTCCTATTATAAAGCAAAAATCTTAAAAAAAAAATCTGCATTCATTATCCTAGAATAAACCATATTTTTCTTAAGAAACAGTTGATTAGAAGTTATATTTAAAGTAAATTGTTTTAATTATTAAATTAACAAACAACAGTGAGTTTTCTCGATTAATCGAGTTGTGGTGTTTAATCAATCAATCACGAGGTTGTAAGTCCCTTTCATGTTTTGAGATTTGCCATTTGGTATGCAAACAGATAATGGAATCATTAAGCAAGTTATCACTATGGCTCTTGCTGATTTTTTAGCCATACGTTTATCATCGTGCCTTTCTTTTTATCAAACAAATCACATCGAAATGATGATTGCAATGGATAATCTCATCCCATGATCCCAATAGAACCACATTCCTTATTCGAAGTTTGTTACATAGTTGAAAAAAAAAGTTATTTTAATATAAAAAAATTTAGTTATTAATTTTTAAAATTTCTATAAAAATAAAAAATAAAAATTTTGTGTTTATTTACAATTATAAAAATATTTTTTTGAAAAATAATAACTGATTTATAATGAACTATTTTAAATAAATTTTAACTTTAATTTAACTTCTAATTATTTTAAAAATTTAAAACATACACAAGGAAAATTTTCAAAAAACAAGTGTGTTTTTTTTTATAAAAAGCTATAACAAACAGAACTTAAATAGGATCATCATGTAATCGTGTTGGGCAACAATCAAACTGTATTTCGAAGGTCATGTTTACTATTTTTTTTATATATAGAACGAGTCTAGGGAGAAGTGTCTCTTACCTGTGCATCATTACATTTAGATAGTATATGAGGTTTTAATTGAAAATAGATAAATAATTAAAAAAAAACAATAATTGATTATCTGTTTCATTTATCTAAATGGGTGCCATGCTCTCAGCCTTACATTTCACAATTTATTTAAATTTAAAATAAGTATTTATAAAAAAAATATTTTTAAAATAATTAATTTTTAAGAAATAAATAGATGGATTATTTAAATTTAAATGAGTATTAAATATTTTAAAATAAATAATTATTTAAAAATAAGTAGAATTTATTTAAAAATATAAAAAAATTATTTATTTTAAAAATAAGTAGTTTAGACAAATATATTTAAAAATTATTTATTTGATTAAAATATAAATACAAACAAATCAAATTAAGATTTGCTTCTTGTGTAAAAATTATTTATTTTTAAAATAAATAATTTAAATAAATATATTAAAAAACTAAAAAAAAAAACTGTTTATTTTATTAAAAAAATTGTTTAAAAAGATAAAAACAGATAAACTGACTTGATCGTGTTAAGAAATTAAGTTTCCAATGATGCCACTCATCAAGTCATTTTAAATAAATTTAACACTTTTTATTCAATTAGTATGAGATGAATAATAAAATCTATAACTTTACATCATTTGATATATCTAATAAAATACTCATTAAGGTTTTCAAGTTTAGTTTCTTTTCTTGCAGGTTATATATCCTCATCTTATACAGTCAATACCAAATGTGCATGTGTCTTAACTCAATTTTTAACCTTTTGATAATTCAAAAGGTGTTTTTGAGATAATCTTGATTGAAATTTTGTTTAATATGTACATAGTTGTCATTAATGTTTAGTCCAAAAGTATTTATGAAGATTGAAGTTGTTAAGCATAATTTGCAGCATCTCCAATAATATTCGGTTCCTTATTTATGCAACACCATTTTGGAATAGAAAACTAAACAGTGTGTTAAACAACAATCTCATATTTTTGAAGAATCTTAGCAAAATGATCACATGTTTGTTCATTTTCAGTGTTTCTAACAAAATATTATTCTCTTTTATCAAAACTCACCATTTGTATTTGCTTCTTATATTGATTCTTGACTTTAACCTTAAAGACTTTGAAAACATTCAATGCTTCATTCTTTTTTATTTTAAAAATAAAATTGACAATAAATTTTCAATCTCATATTTGAACTATCATTTTCTCTCATAAATAGTCCTTAAACTAATAAAACTATATAAATAATTTCTAAAATCTTAGAAATCATGTTCTATAATTCCTTAATTATTAAACAATTATTAAAATAGTTCTGTTAATATTAATGAAAGTTATTAATTGAACAACCAAATTAATAAAATTAGTTATATAATTGCATCAGCTTAAGAGTGATTTAAGAGAAAGTAAAATGATAGTTATAATTCATATAAACCCCACTTCCCTCTCTTGGCAGAGTAACAGCAGCAGCATTTCCTGGTCTCAATCTGGAAATCCATCATCAAACATAACCCACAGCACATTGCAACATTAAGATAAGTTAAGACTGAAAGAGCTGAGAGTGCTATGTTCAACGCCCTCTCCCAATGCCTGTCCTCACCAACAGCCTCCCTGGGGCAGGCGCGGCAAGCCCACGCCTTGATCCTCAGACTGAACCTCTTCTCCGACACCCATCTCACCACAACTCTCCTCTCTCTCTACGCCAACACCCTCTCCCTCTCCACCCCACAACTCACACTCACCCTCTCTTCCCACCTCCCCCACCCCACACTCTTCTCCTTCTCTTCCCTCATCAACGCCTTCGCACGCTCCCGTCACTTCCCCCACGTCCTCACCACCTTCTCCCATCTCAACCCCCATGGCCTTGTCTCTGACGCCATCCTCCTCCCCTCCGCCATCAAGTCCTGTGCCGCTCTCCGCGCCCTTAACCAAGGCAAACAGCTCCACGCCTTCGCCACCGCATCTGGATTCGTCTCTGATTCCATTGTAGCCTCCTCGTTGATCCATATGTACCTCAAATGTGACCGAATTGTAGATGCCCGGGAACTGTTTGACGGAATGCCTGAGAGGGATGTCGTTGTTTGGAGTGCCATGATCGCCGGATACTCGCGCCTCGGCATTGTGGACGAGGCCAAAGAGCTTTTTGCGGAGATGAGGAGTGATGGGGTGGAGCCCAATTTGGTGTCGTGGAATGGCATGCTTGCTGGGTTTGGGAACAATGGGCTGTATGATGAGGTGGTGATGATGTTTCGGATGATGTTGTTGGAAGGGTTTTGGCCTGATGGGAGTACTGTTTCGTGTGTGCTTCCTGCTGTGGGGTGCTTGGAGGTTGCGGTGATGGGGGCTCAGGTCCATGGTTATGTGATCAAGCAGGGGTTGGGGTGTGACAAGTTTGTGGTTACTGCGATGCTTGATATGTATGGGAAATGTAACTGTGTGAAGGAGATGAGTCGGGTTTTTGATGAAGTGGTGGAAATGGAAATTGGTTCTTTGAATGCTTTTCTTACTGGCTTGTCGCGGAATGGTATGGTCGATACCGCGTTGGAGGTGTTCAGGAAGTTCAAGGCTAGGGAAATGGAATTGAATGTGGTGACGTGGACATCGATAATAGCTAGCTGCTCGCAGAATGGGAAGGATTTGGAGGCTTTGGAGCTTTTTAGAGATATGCAGGCTGATGGGGTGGAGCCTAATGCTGTGACAATCCCGAGTTTGATTCCTGCTTGTGGGAATATTTCGGCGTTGATGCACGGGAAGGAAATTCATTGTTTTTCTCTTAGAAGGGGGATTTTTGGTAATGTATATGTAGGTAGTGCATTGATTGATATGTATGCCAAGTGTGGGAGAATTAAGTTGTCCCAGCGTTGTTTTGATAAGATGTCGGCCCCGAATTTGGTTTCATGGAATGCTGTTATGAGTGGGTATGCAATGCATGGGAAGGCTAAGGAAACAATGGAGATGTTTGATATGATGCTGCAGAGTGGCCAGAAGCCTGATTCGATAACATTTACGTGTGTTTTATCTGCGTGTGCGCAAAATGGCCTGACTGAAGAAGGGTGGCGTTATTATAATAGTATGTCGGAAGAACATGGCGTTGAGCCTAAAACGGAACATTATGCTTGCATGGTGACACTTCTCAGTCGTGTTGGAAAACTTAAAGAGGCTTACTCTATCATTAAGGAAATGCCATTTGAACCGGATGCTTGTGTATGGGGAGCCTTGCTTAGTTCTTGCAGAGTTCACAATAATTTGAGTTTAGGCGAGATTGCTGCAGAGAAGCTTTTCCTGTTAGAACCAACCAACCCTGGGAACTACATTCTGCTGTCCAATATCTATGCTTCAAAGGGCATGTGGGATGAAGAAAATATAATACGTGAAGTGATGAAAAGTAAGGGATTGAGGAAAAACCCTGGCTATAGTTGGATTGAAGTTGGACACAAAATACACATGCTTCTTGCTGGTGACCAATCACATCCACAAATGAAAGATATTTTGGAGAAGTTGGACAAGTTGAATATGGAGATGAAGAAGTCTGGTTACCTCCCCAAGACTAACTTTGTGCTGCAAGATGTGGAGGAACAGGATAAGGAGCAGATATTGTGTGGGCACAGTGAGAAGTTGGCAGTAGTATTAGGACTACTCAACACAAGTCCAGGACAAGCTCTTCAAGTGATTAAGAACCTGAGAATCTGTGATGACTGCCATGCTGTGATAAAAGTAATAAGCAAATTGGAAGGAAGAGAAATTTATGTAAGGGACACAAATCGTTTTCACCATTTTAAAGATGGTGTTTGTTCTTGTGGAGATTTTTGGTAAATTGCTCTTGGTTGTCTGGGGACTTATCTTCAAGAGGAGTCAATTCTCTGCCATGGGTCCTTGCAGTATATCAGAAAACAGATAATAATCAATATTATTTGCATTGTCAAGGATTTGATGTGACGGAGTTAAACATCTTGAGAATGAAGATATTTGTGCTTCATCTTTTGGTGCCTGGCAGCTAAATAATTCTCAGGGCCCCCAGTTGTTTTCAGTTTGGTAAACTCTCTTCACTTCCCTTGATTCTTGTAATGAAGATTTATAGCGGCCTGATGGAGGGGAGACGACTTTCAGGTCTCAGTACGCGACTATGCGAGCAGAAAATTTGAGGAACTTTGACATTTAATACTTGCCTAATTATATTATTTTCTATTATTTGAAAGCCTTTTAATGGTTGAGAGTTAAGAAAAAAACTTGAGTATCTGTGAAGCTGTTGACATGTTAATGTAGATGGTTCTCTTCCTTTGACATGGGCATGATATGCTTTTATCAGCATGATTGAGGAACCGGGTGATTTGGAAGAATTCCAAGAAAACTGTATATTCAATTGCCAAACCACCTACCTGCCAGCTCTTTCCAACAACCATTTTGTGGCTAACAGATAATCTAGGATTTTTTCTGAGAACTCATGGCCTGATTCTGTAGATTTTCCTTTACAAGGGTCGCTATGTCCATGTCAGTGGTAGATACCTGATTTCACATCAATTGGTAGATTCAAATACATGTTAATTTGTGATACTTCTCCTCAGAGTCTTCACAGACTTAAAACCTTCCAGAATTTTTTTTCTCTGGAGCAGAGCATGTATTTCTTCTGTTTACATTGCTTGTGTCAGATGGGACAAATATTTATCATAATAAATGTAGGTTCTGTAACTGTGACTTGTGTCAGATGGGACAAATATTTATCATAATTAATTGCTTGCTTATGAATTTTAGAGACGTGATTCTCTTGCTTCTGCTGCATGACATTGTGAATTTAGGGATTCTCCAATTGGAGAACCATCCATTGGCAATTTCTAGAGATATTGTTAATTTGTTGCTGAATCTTTTCACTTGCTTGGCTGCAATTGATTTTTGGGCTTTGATTATCCTCATTATGGGGTTCATTAGCAATTCACTACTCTCTACTTGTACAAGATTCTGCGGAGAGAAGCACACCAGCATGTTAGCAGTTTGCCTTGTTTTTTTTCGAACTAGGGTAAATGAACCTTTTTTAAATCGACCATCCAACTTAGAATTTAATGATATATCTATGCTCGAATTAGATTTGGATATTTTATCTCTATTAAGTTTTGATTTCTATATGTTCTCATTAAAATTTCAGAAGTACCTGTGCATTTGAGAGCAACAGCCTTAAGAATTATGATTGATTTTGGGTCATAATCTCCGGTTTTGAATATTTTAAAGTTTGGGTGTACTTGTGAGGATAAACTGAAGTTATAACTGTTAATTGGAAAACTAATTGTTGTTATTAAGATAAAATACATGTACATTTATAGCAAACTATGATTATTCAACCATGATGTTAGTATAAAGTTTCCATTATATTTTATTCTACTATGGTAGGATTCAAATCTTGAATGTTTTAATTAAAAAAGTTACAAGTTATTATCAATTATGTTAATCAATGTTAGTAACATATTATGAAATTATTATAATTTTAATTATTAACTTTTTAATTAATAATTATAGCTGCACTTTGTCATCTAAGGTATATTTCTTTAAAATGTGTGAAAACCTACTTGTTAAATTTTGCCCAAGATTTTTCAAATGCGCAACTATACTAATGTCCTTTGCCAAAATCTCCACAAAAAATCCTCATCAAGGTCATAATAATCCCATAAAATCACCAAGTAAAATGATTATGCTTTATTATAGCCATGTTCTGTTGCCTCTTTTCTTTTACATAAAAGCCGATATTTTTTTTTTTACTCTTCTATTAGAGGTGTACAACAAATTTGAAATTTAAAACGATTTGAAATGTTTTGAAGTAGAAAGTTTGATTAAATTTGAAAGATTTTGTTAGATGTGAAGTTAAAGTTTTGAAGAGGGTAAAATTTGAGTTTTCTAATTTATTTAGATTTTGAGTGAAATATATTTGATTGATGTGTTTTGACTTCAGAGTGAAGGAATTAATGATTTAATAAATTCAATTAATGAGAAACAGAGAATTTGAGAATTTTAGGCAAATAAAGATTGATGGAAAACTTTAATTGTGGTAATTAAAAATTTAAGGAACTAACTTAAAGTGAAAAGTTATTGAAAGATTAAAATAATATATTAATTATAATAAAGAAATCATAATTACAATTAAACTTGTTAAAAAAATTATAATAATATAATTGTTCATAATGTGTTTGTTAGAAGTGAAATGGAGAAGAAATGAAGTGTATTTGATAGAGAAAAAATAGGTGAAGAGTCTGTATCTTTTTATTTCTTCATAAATATGAAAAGAAATGAATAGTAACATATTTAGGATATGATTTTTTCTTTTCTTATTAAAAATAGAAAATTTTCATGAATTTTTCTATATTTTTTCTTTTTAATCGAATATTTTTATATTTATATTTTTTTAACTATTTTTATTCACTTTATTTTCATGTATTCTATTTCTTGTATATTTCTTTGATTTCTGATAGCATTGAAGTCTTTTTGTCCTAGTATGCACATACACATACAATTTTCTTGAGACTTAAATATGAATTTAATTTTTATAAATTTATATATATTTAATTTTGATCTTTATGAGTTTATTTTTTAATTTTTGTAAGTTTGCATTCTTTCAATTTTAATATATGTAAATTTTTTGTTCATTTTTTATTTTTATAAACTAACGCTTTTTTAATTTTAGTTCCTTAAAATGTAAACTTACAATTTAAACATAAAAATAACATAAAATCGTAAAGAGTTTAAAATTATAAAAACGTAAATTTAGCAACTAAAAATATACAAAAAAAAATTACAAAACCAAAATTAAAAAAAATACAAACTTGCAAGACTTAAAAATGAAAAAAAAAACCATAAAATTAAACTCATATTTAAAACCATCCATTCACTATTTAACCCTTCCATTGAACTTGTTCCCCACGCTTTATCCTATTATCAAATCAAAATACAATATCAACTTGTATCCAGTATTTTAATCATATTCCTGTATTGCTCATTTGATTATCATTGAAATGCCATAATTCTATTTCTGTAAAAAAAACAATAATGATCAGAATTCATAAAATAATGACGTAATTAGCTATTAACAGCATTTACAATTGTGCCTGCATAAAAAAAAAATCCTTTGCAGTTGACAAAAAAACATGTCGCAAACGTAAATTATAATAACAAATTACACAGAAAAAAACTATGAACATTCCTTCCTTTTTTTCTCTCGCTAAAAATATCTATTCCTCATCCTCAAGATTCACATATTGACTTTTATATTTTGTTTATACATTTGTTTTACAAAAAATCATGGCCTATCAATTATTTTACAGAAGTCTACACTAAATATTTGCCCATATCACATGCACTTTTTTTTAATATATATAGATAATAAAGATACTAAACTGTCACCCTCTATACATAACAAATCCTTAGTTTGGGTTTGAAAATATGATTTTTATATGTAAGTTATTTGTAAATCTCTAGTAAGTTTTCATGGAGTTTGATAGTCTCTCTAATCCTACTTGTAACAATATTCACTTTAATTTATTTTTGCAACAAAAACATATAAAAACATTCTTTATATAGAGGAATTTATTAGTTGCTTGAAAGAGAAAAAAATAAATAAATGAAATGTTTAAAAGTTTTAATATGAAATGCATGTCCTTATGGAGAATATAGAGAGTAAAGATGATATTGATAACATATGGTCATCCCATGGAAAGGATCACAACATGTACTACTAATCCTGCCACTACAAAATTTTCTTAATAAACTTTTTTGACCATGGAATTCTTTTCCTTGTGAAAAAAAAAAAAAAAAAAAACAAAAAGTATTGCAGAAGATCGAGACCGTATTCCCTGAGATATATTCCATCATTTCTATGTATTGATATGATAGGATGGTAAAAAAAGCCTAAAAAAATTAAGTGATTTAAAATTTTTATTAGATGATCATAAAATATTAAAATGTTATTGTATTTATTTTTTAATGTTAATTTTATTTTAATTCTCTTAAAATAATAAGATGATGATATATATAAGATTCTCATTCGTTAAATTTATTATTTAATATAAG
The DNA here is from genome assembly GCA_026544285.1 of Pachyrhizus erosus. Classification (NCBI taxonomy): domain Eukaryota; kingdom Viridiplantae; phylum Streptophyta; class Magnoliopsida; order Fabales; family Fabaceae; genus Pachyrhizus; species Pachyrhizus erosus. Next base: position 2,402 of record JAMLFT010007718.1, on the reverse strand, counting down.
ATTTATTTTATATTAAGACATCGATTAAAAGAATAAGAATTTTTATGTTTTATCTTCTAAATAGCTCTTAAATGGTAGATAGCTTAGGAGTAGCATAGTAATTTCTGTCTATCATAATATCTAGCTAAATATTCATGTAGTATTAAAATAATAAATGAAAGAATAAAAGAATTTAATCTAAATATGATATATGACACTATTATTTAAATATGAATGGTCATATAATTAAAAAAATTATGATATTTATTTTAAAATTATATTTTTAATAATTTTTAATTAATTGATAGCGTAATTTAGTAAAAAATAATAATAATTTTATCTAATATTCAATATTCTATCATAAAATATATAAGATGATATAACCTTGTCCAATAATTTATATACAGATGTCATATCTAACGTTGCATGGTATTAAAATTTTACTACAATTTATCCTGTCACGTGTGCCAAATAAATCGTTGTTGTAAATTAATTGTTAAAAAGTGGAATAATTGTGATTTAACTTGAAAAAAGAAAAAAAAATTGGAAGTATTTTTTTTATTAAGATAACACAGGATATAGAACTCGTAACCATAATTTTTCTTTTTATAGTAGTGTATTAGATTAGATTAAATTAATATAAAAATAAAGGATAAATTAATATTTATTTTTAACATATTTAAATATGTTTTTTTTTTTAAATTTGAGTCATTTTTTTTATTTTTTAAATATATATTTTTTTCAGTCCCTCAATTTCAAAATTATTTTTTATAATCTCTCACCAAAAAAAAACTCTAAAATTGATTTTAAGATGAATGAGATTTTTTTATTTATTTATAGAGATATATTAAAATAATATTTTTTAAATTAAAGAACTAAAAATATAAAATTTAATTTTAAGGAGAAAAAATATATTTAAATCTTTAAAATAATATAAATATAATAAAGATAAAATGTATTTTTGGTCTTTATAATTTGAGTAAATTGTAATCAACTTCTTGATGAACTTAGTCATCAAGTTAATAAAAAAAATATGTGGGATTAATTCCTCCCAACTTTAAAAAATATAATGAATTCTTTAAAAAAATTATATTCACCTAATTTTAAAAATTTGAGAACAAAATTTATCAATATAAAAATATAAAAATATTGACCACATTTGAAAAAAAATAGAAGAACTAAAAATACTTTTTTTTGTGATAAATTAGAATTTTTTATATAATTTCTCACTTTTTCGCAATATTACTCCTTCTGTATTAATTTATATAATATTTTAGAGAAAAAAATTGTATCAAATTATATATTATTTTATAAAATTAATGAAATAATTAATATTTTTTCATAAAATATCTTTAATGAAAGTAGCTGATATTGACCAATAAATAAAAAGGATTATAATTAATTAGAGAAAAAAAATTCTTAGAAAGTTATATTATATATTTTTCAAAACTCAACGTATTAGTTATAAATTTTAATAAAACATCGTATAAATTGATACAAGCGAGTATCACTTACTCTGCCACCTTAAAAAAATTACATTTTCATTTTTATGGAAAAAATTGGTATTAATACTTCTCTTGTTTCAAAGTAATTGAAGTTTTAACATTTTAAAAAGTGTTTCAGAGTAACTAATATTCTTAATTTTCAATAAAATAATAAAATATGCATTTCAATCTTATCTTTTAATAAATATTGTTGTTTTAGAAAACTAAATAATATATTTATTAAAGTTAAAAAAGAATAAAAATATTTTAATAAAATTATCATCTAATAAATATTTTTTTTATTGAAATGTTTAATTTTTTTAATTTATGTAAAAAAATCTTAAATATTATAATTCAGGACAAAGAAAGTAACTTAAAAAAAAGTGCTACTAAAAATTTATGAAAAATACTGATAGAAGGGATACAAGTGAGAGAAAAAAGTTATAAAATAATTAAGTAACACATAAAGAAATTAAATTAGGAAATATTTTAAGAAAGAGTTTAATGTTTGTCTATGGTTGGTATAATAACTTTTGTACTATCTATTGATTAGAAATAATTTTGGATATAATTTTTTAATTAGTTATGATAAATTTTAATAAATTTATTATATATGATAGTTTATGATTGTGACTATTTTTTTTATGTAAAATAAACTTTTATTGATGTGTGCATTATTTGTGTAATTTTTTTAATATAAATAAATTAAAAATCAAATTTGATATAACTTGGGAAAAAAGTTTATTTCTTAGTTGTGCATTTGTTGGTATAAATTTTTTTACACAAACAACAAGATATCATTGTTGAAATAATTAACTTTTAAAGTGATTATTATGTATTTTAAAAAAATATAATTATTATAAAAATCAATAAATTTATCATACATAATAATTATTAATTAAATAATAATATAAAATTATTTTACATTATTAATAAATG
>JAMLFT010007717.1:0-14497 GCA_026544285.1 Pachyrhizus erosus | reverse complement strand
TTTATAGATACAAAAAATATATGGGATAAATTTATTTTTTTAGATTATTATAATTATAAACTATCATCATTGCATTGATTAATGAACACAAATTATTTTAGGTTAATTAGTAGTCTCAAATTTGAGTTTTAATTATACGATTATATTATAAGAAATTATTTTGATGTGTGTGGTAATCCAACACACCTCAAGTAAGATTATCTCTTAGGGAGGATTTCTGTTATTTTATAAAAAGTAATTATAATAATAATTTTATTTAATGTAAATCTTTTGTAAAATTATTTAATGATAAATAAGTGAGGACATTTTTTTGAATGTAGAATAAATAAGAACTTGATTACTTTATTTTGTTATTGTTGGATTACATTCTTCACAATTCCTTTTGACTTCTATATAAATTGGTTTAAATAATTTTTTATTGAAATTCTAATTTAATAAATTATATCATTGATATATTATATTATATAATTTATTTTTCTATATTAGTTTTATATATTTATTTTTTTATTTCAATTATAAGTTAAAGCATATTATGATTCACAATCCACATTTAGACTTGTTATATTACGTATATAATATGTATATATTGTATTGCTAAAAGAAATAAAGTCAATCAAACTTAATGTAAAATCTTGGAAGAATTTGATGAATAATTTTGTTGCGGAGTTAAAGTTATTTTACAGCAATATTTTATGTCTATATATTGATGTTTGTTTTCTTTAAAACATTACAATAAAAAATTAACTTTTATACAAACATTTGAGATAAATTATAAAGACTTAGTGAAAAGTTATGAAAAAAGAAATACAAATTAATAAAGTGATATTATGATCATAATTATGTTTGCTTTACACAAGCTGTCCATTTGTACTAATTAGGCCAAAAAATGAGTGGAATAGTCCCAAGTGTCATAGCAAATGTCCCAAAGCATGTTTACGAAGCCTAATAATTCTCATTGTATATCCAATATGTGTTGCAGGTTACATTTCAAATTGTCATATAAAAGCTTATTGGTGTTATTTACAATTGTATTATTGGTTGCGGTTTGAGCAAGTCCATTGATGTTAACATTGATATGCATTTTCTAAAAGAATTGATCTCTTTTTAAGATTTTATAATTATTTATAATTGAGCTAATTATGATTTGAAATGATTTTGATAATTGACTCAATGTGTCATATGCTCGTGGTCTTTCGACCTATATGATGGATTTTTTTTAAAGAGTGTTTAAACAAGTAATAATTTGTTAGAATAATTATCGAAAAAAATATTTTTAAGAAAATTAATATTCATGCATGATTGTAACATAAACAATTATTAATCAATAAGTAATATCTATTTTTTTTTTTTTTGCAGATCCGTTGTCTTATTATTCCATTTATTTTTCATATGTTCCTTTCTTAAGTTAGTAAATAACTAAATATGTTTGCAAATCAAACTAATGATGACCAACCTTTTTAGAGCCAAATGACAAATATATGTGAAAAAATATTGATGATCAACCTTTTTAAAGCTTGAGATATTATTTTCAACACACTTTTTAAATCTAACTAGATTTTTTCTTTAAAAAAATTATTAAAATTTGTACAAAATTATGATTAAAAACTTTATTTTTGTGAATTAAACTATAGAGCTAATATATTAAATTCAAACTCTTTTTTATGTATAATATTCAAACAACATAGGTTATTTAAAAGTGGTATAATGTACATACTTTGTGCCCTCAACCAATATTGTTCTGTAGAATTTGTTTGATTTTGTTTTAATTTGTATATATAAGGGTTGTTGTGATGACTTGCAAAGAAGATCGAAAAAGAAGGTTAATTGAGATAATTTTAATAAATTATTAAAATTTAGTAAACTATTTGTATTTGTGTGTACTTGTGTATATTGATAAACATTTATACAATTTTGAAATGTTTGGATGCATAGCTACATAAACACTTATAAGATGTTGTCTCATTCTAAAATTAATAAATAAATCAATCATAATTAAAAATTAATTAAAATTTAATCTAACTAAATAATTAATATACTAAAATTATACACATATATATAAATATTATATATCACAATAAAGGTTAAATATGATTATAGTCCTCCAAATATTGATCCATATTAATTTTAGTCCTCTAAAAATAATTTTGTTGTATTTGGTCTTTAAAATTTTTAAAATTCCTCCTTAAAGTTCTGTATTTAACTCAGTTAGTTTTTTCTGTCAGTTGTTTCAACATTAAATTTTTCATTTTCGACATTAGTATTTAGTGTGTCATGCAAGAATTTAAAAAATAAATATAACTTTATTATTCACAGATAAATACAAACAATTAAACTCATATATTACTTCATTTGTAGTGGAACTTATTTTTAGGAACAAATATTAACAAGTGTAATGATTGTAATAATTTGAGTCTCAGCCACATTATTTATAACAGGTAGAGATAATTTACATCTAACAAAAAAATTAACATTTAAAAGGACTTAAAAGAATTTTTTTTAAAATTTTAGCAACCAATGAACTTATTTTTAAAGGACTAAATCAATGAGTCAATATTTGAATTATCAAAATCATATTTAACCTATCATAAAAATATTAAAAATAAAAATTACTGGTCAAAATTTACCTATTTGTAATTTTTAGAAACAAAATTTTAAATATCATAAATTTAAAAAATTAAGTGTCATACACAAAAAAAAAAACACCACACACCTATCAATAATTTTAAAAATTTAAATATTTAATAATAATAAATTATTAAAATATAAATTAAAATGTTAAAATTAAAATCACACACACAAATGTATATCATAAGATCATGATATAAACTTAAAAAATTTATCATTCACGTGTATATATAAATATACGTATATAAAATTATTACATGATTATAAAAATTTCACTATTGTACACCATGGTAGAAGAAAACATATAAAAAAATACTATGTATAAAAGAAATTACTAACAATATATAAAAATATAAATTTATCTAATTAAATTATATTATTAAATAAAAAGAAGGAAAAAACAAATAAATTTATTAACAACAAATTATTATAAAATGAAAAAATAATTTATATTTATATTAATTTGGATGAAAAAAAGAATAAAATAAAATATTTAATTTAAAGACAAACAACAACTTTTTTTAAATATATGCACATTTTATATTATTGTCCTTAATAGAATTCAAAAGTAAGTCTCTTTATAAGTTTAGCATAAACTATTTTTATAAACTATCTTGAAGAACTTATAAATAAAAGTTAAAATTATCATATAGACCAATCAGAAGATATTTTTTATAGATTCACCAAAATATATATATATATATATATATAGAAAGTATAAATAAGTTGTTGATAAGGCAAACATGGTCTTAATATATATAAAAAGAGTATTTTGCATAAATCTCTATCAAGTAACCTCCTTTATTCTTACCCCTATGTGAGGGTAGGATTGTGCATAGTTTAAATTTTTTTAAAAATTAAACCAAACTTGACTATTTTATAAAAATACTTTAATCAAACCGTTTTTATAAAGTATATTATTTTTTTAAAATAGTATAGTTTTTAGATTAGGTTTAGTTGAGTTCAGTTTGTTATTGATAATATTGACTTAAGTTGGAGAGCAAATAGGTCTCCGACCGTGAAAAAGATAAAGTACATCCCTTAACGGTTGATTTTTTTCTTTTCTTTTCCTTTTTTATCGTTACCTCTTTCTCCATTTTATAGCTCATGTCCATCCAACTTGTAAATGTCAGTTGCCGATTTGTTAGCATCAATGATAGAGATGCTTCCTTTTGCCACCGTGTTTGGTGGCTCCACAGTTACACCGACGCTTGTCTGCTCTTGTTAAATGCTCCATCTCATTCCTTTTTTTGTGAAGAATAATAAACAACGTTGAAACAATTTTATTTTATTTTTTTTAAAAAAAAAGCAATGTTGTTGTGGAATTATTGCATAGGTAGGTGTTTTTGAAAACCAAGAAGAATGAAAAGTATGTAGAGGTTGGTGTTTTGGAGGTATACGTTTTGGTACCCTTTGGAATGAATCTCTTTGGCTTTGGGGGGAAGAACAACAAAACGACAAAGCTGAAACTGGGTTTCGTATGCGAAGTCTTTCATGACACCTAGCGGCTGCACCGTTGCATGATCAAGGGAGCTCCTGCTATAGAGATTTGAGAACCTTCTAAAGTACAATGGGTTCAATGTGAAGCCTACGCTGTTGACGCTATTTAGAAGCGTCATCGTGGTTGCTGACGTTTCAACCATGCCACGTCGAGGAGTGAGGTTCCATGCTAGGTTCCTGTCGTCGCCTACCACTGCTACTACGGTGATACAAAAGGTAGGAGACAGAGATGGTTAGAATGGGAAAAGAAAAAAGATAAAAAAAAAATCTTATTTGTTGATTAAATAATTAATATATCTAAAAGTGTAAAAAATCTTTATTCATTTCTTATTTATATATGTTTGGGTTTTTTTTTTTTTAAAGAACCAAACTGAACTATTTTGTAAAAACGGTTTATTGAATTAAATCAATTTTATAAAGTAGTTGGCACCCGTCACATAAAACAAAACGATTACAATGGGTATTTATGAAAACAATAACTTCTTGAGTAACGAACAATTGCTCTAAGGAAGGTCTATTATATGTATAAAACGTGGTGTCGGGAATATTGTCCTTGAAGGGGACATCAAAGAGGTTACTGAAATCATTGTTGATGAATTCCATTATATAAATAGTTATAGGCATGATACGAACTTCTCGGAAGCTACTAGATTAAAATTTTGTCCTTTAAAGTGTTAAATACTATCACTTTACTCTTTAAACGAAAGGAAATTTAAAAAAATATATAAAATTGCATTTGTTGATTACTTTAGCTTAAAATTAGATGTCTGTTTAATAACGTTGTTAACTCAGGTAAAGTAGCATTTTAGTATTTGGTCATAGGTGGTGTCTACGTTGACTTGTCCGGTGACATTTGCATCAGTACAAACCAAAATAAAAATAAAAAAAATAGATTATGAACATAAAGTATAAATATAATTTTTTTTTAATATTTTTTCTTCAATCATATTTTTTCTCAAATACTCTCTCATTCATTGTTCTTTTTCCATTCCATTCCTCTGATATTGAATAGCACACGATACTCTTCTTTTTCTTTTTTTTTTTATTATTAAATTTTAAAATAAAATATATTTTTAATCTCTATTTTTATACATTTTTATTTTTAATTCTCAAATTTTTATATTAAAAAATTTAATATTTAAACTTTATAAAATACGTATTTTTAATTTCTTCTTCTTTTCAAAGAGTCTACGTATAAAAAAACTAAAAACATATATTTTGTAATCTTTTAAAATTAAAAATATATATTTTATAAAGTTTGAGGACAAAAACATGTATTTTATAAAGTTAAGAAACTAAAATATTTTACATAAAAAATTAAAGACTAAAAATAAGAAATAAAAAAAATATAGGGAGTGAAAATATATTTTACTTTAAATTTTATTCTCCTAAATTTTTGCAACTCCAGAGCTTATGTGTTTTCTTCGCCCTATTATTTTGATTTTGCATTCGTATGCTATGGAAGTTTATAGGTAACCAATATCAACATCCCTGCTTTTGTTGTTGCCTCTGCGTGTAGACATTAATTTAGATTAGTTCGAGCATTTTTGTTAGTTTTCTTTTTCCTTTTATACAGCATATTCCATACAATGAAAAAGAATAACTGAACTTTTATAGAGCCTGTTCCATTTTTTGGATAAGGCATTTATCAATGTTGCAATGCATATTCACCTAAGTGTAAAATGGTGTGAGTAAATAATATGACTTGGTTGCTTCTTTACTTTTAAAAAATTAAGACACTTATTAAGTTGATTTACTATTTTAATACGTTCAGATAAAAAGAAATGAAGGACGATTTGATAAATGGATTCTAAGGAAAGCCTTTGATGATGAAGAACACCCTTAATTATTTGCCAAAGGTACTAAGTAATGTGCTGCCATGTCTATAAATCTTTGCCAAATTAATTGGTCAAATTAACATCTAAACATTTATTTTCATGCAACACATTTTATGATGGCTGAAAGAACAATTCATTGATGGAGTTGGCCATAGTTGTATTAATGGCGCCTTAAGACCAATGCTGCAAAACATGTAGGGAATCCAACCTTTTCTCTACAATTCAGTTATTTTATAAAATATCAATAATATAATTATAAAGATTAAAACCGTGAAATATATTTAAGAATGAACCAACCTAATTATTTTAAAAATAACATTTTAGTTGAATAGATTAGTTACAAAATATTCATGAGTAAAAGATATAAAAATTTAAAACAAAAATTCTAAAATAAATTTAAGACTAGAAAGATACTAAATCCAAGATATAATGGCAATGCAAGTGCAATGTTTAATATAAACAAACATTTAAATTTATATAACTTTTATGGATAAACAAATTTAAAAGTTGACAAAATATTATTAAAATTATTGTACCAATAATAATAATATTAATAGATATAAATAAAGTTATTTCATATTCATAACACTCAAATAAAATATTGTAATTATATTACCAAAACTTTATATCTTAAATACTAATAAATGAAATACCTATAGAATATTTTTATTTAAAACTAATTATTGTATTATATCTAATATCTAATAATTAACATTGATATCATGTTTTTAATAAGTCAATTAATAATATAATAAATTATTCACATTAATCTTATTTATTTCATAATTATATGATTTTTACAATTGAAAGTTAATAATATATATTTTTTAATATTAAAATATGATAGAAAAAGTTAGATATATAAATACTATAATAATATCATTAAATATTATATTTATAATTATGTGAACATTTATTTATTTTTAAGTTATTTACTTTAAAATAAATTTCATGAACAATAATAATAAAAAATAATGATTTTATAAATAGATAGTTCATAATATTTTATTTTAATAAGTAACTAATGATAGAAAAAATAAACAAAAATTAAGAGATCTATCTTAAAATGAAATCAAAAATCGATTAACAATTTAAAATATTAAAGTTTATATTGACTAAATAATTTTGATAACATGTGTTTATTGGGTATTGTTGGTAATTAAAGAGGAACAAACACAAGGGCGATGTACACCAATCCTATTTGGATTCATCGTCAATCCATCTTACTCATCTAAGCTAATCACCTAATCAAATCATTGGCTTTAGTAGGTCACCAAATTGAACCATTGACTCTAATACCAAAGCTAGTCACCTAATCAAACCATTGAATCTAATACTAATTGTTGGTAATTAGAAGGGGACAAACACAAGGGAGATGTACACAAATGGATTATAAGCACATCATATAAGTGAATTTAACATCACACTCAATCCAAAACCTTAAGACATTAGATTTATAGGTATTTCTTACTTATATATTGTTTAACTTGTTCATTCCTATCCAATATGAAACTTCACATTCACACTTGTACTTCAAAAGGCACCGTAGACCAAAATAATTGTGGCAAAAATTTATCCATCATTATATCCATGTGAAAGATCATAACCTGTATTTACTATGTTACATTTTCTAGTATGATGAACATTAACTTTTAGTGAACCACATAATTCAATAATGGTGACTAGACCTCAACAAAGTAACCACTCTATCGTCTCACAATTGAGGAAGGGAGAACAATGCTAGTTATTGTGTGTTAAAGGTCTATGACAACTAGGGCTTCTGTGTTCAATAAGGTCTATCATGATTAGGGTTTCTCATGTACACTAAGTACAATATTTGACAAGGGCGGTGTAAACATATATGCCTTAAGCATTGTCTATATATATAGAGATTCCTTGACTCTTTAACTTAGCAATATCAAACTCTTATGTAAACAGTTTGACCCATAAAAAATATAACATATATTTCTTATATTTTAAACTCTCTTTTAATGAGTTTATACATTATAAGGTCAATTCAAAAGAAATGTTAAAATTATATTTAATATTGTTTCTCCTTTAAGATGTTTAATGGGTATGATCCTATAGATTTTTACAATTATGGATCTTAATATTAAATATCTAATTCATAAATCATCAATATTTTATATGTTATTTCAATTGCTTATACATTTTAATAATTTATATACTAATAGTGTAAAGAACTTTTTCACTATCATTCAATAATAAATTATTATATAAGTTTATTGAGTTTTAGAAAAATTATCTTAAAAAAGATATACTTACCAATTACCATGTTTTATGACTGATTGATAGTGTAAATTTTTTACACTAAGCATGCATGAAAATAAATTCTTAAAAAATATATAATAATATATTTTATGTTATTAATATAATATTTTTAAATATTTTATTTATCTTGACCATATAAAATTAAACTTAAATCATTACAAAATATTTATTTCATTTTATCCTTTTATTACAATTAAAAATAATAAAAAAATAAAAGGATCTTCATGGTGGAGATCTTTGTCATTGGATTTTCATGGTAGAGATATCTGTTATTGAATTAATTTTTTTATTAATAAAAAAAATTCAATGACGGAAATTTTTATTAGAAATATGCACAATCATTTATTAAAACTAAATGTTATGTTCAGGAAAAATATTTTCTAATATATATTTTTTATTTTTAATAACTTATAACTCTAATGATACAAAATAATTTTGAAAAATAAATTTGTTCAATATTATTTTTTCTCAATTTTATATAAAAACAACTAAGTTTAACTATGTAGGTAAACTTTTGTAATTTTATATATATTTTTAAATTATTATTTATTTATTACGTATAATTCTATTTATTATTTTTATATTCAAACATATATAGACAAGAAACCAAAAATAGATGTTTGATCAAGCTTTTTTTTTTCTTACGTCATATTGATGGAAACACTCATAATATTTTTATAATTATATGCTATAAACTAAACTCTCACATTTAATTATTATAGAAGTAGGTTAATTAATTTTTCCTTTTCTTTATTGAAAATATTAATAAATACTATACTTAGTCTATAAAAAAATATTTAATAAATTACTTTAATTAATTATAATATTTTTATGTATTTTACTTTTAATCATATCTTAGTGAAAAAAATAAGAATTAACATGGTTAATTTTCATAAAAAAATTTACATAATATCTGAAAAGCACTATTTGCGATAAATTATTTATGATAAATTATAAATTGATAGAAACTCATTTCTTAATATATTTTCTTATATTTTATATTATATTTAAATAAATTTGTGCAATACATGAAAATCACATTTAGTTTTGTTAAATTAACACTCCAAATGACCGGCACTGTCTAGAAATTTTGGAACTTTAAACAAATTTTTTTATAAAAAGTTAATATAATTTATATTATTAATTTTAATATTATATTTTTTATATGAAATATAGACTCTATATTCATTTTAATGGCCAATTTTTTGTATGCTCTATGCTCGCTACAAAGTATAAGAATAAAATAAGATAAAAAAAAGTAACAAATTCAAAACAAAGAATTTAAATAAAATAATTTTGTACAAGTTAATAAATAATAATAAAATGATAGAACTGAAAACAAAAAATTATATATTAATATTATCTACTCTAATAATTTAGTGTCAATTATTTTTTTTTTACATTTACTTTGAATCTTTAAAAGAATATGAAAATGAGAAAAAAGAAAACAATAATAAAACTAAAAAAATTAAAGTGATAATTCTGTATGTATAATTTATTGAGATATCCTATATGTTGCAACTAAGTATCTAAGGAATACAAATACAATTAATTATATCCATCCCATTACAATTTTATAAGTCCAATAAAACAACTTATTTTGTATTTTGATTTTCTCCTATTCCTAGGCATTGAAACAATATTCACAATACTATTTAATTATCTAAAATTAATATAGTAGTTGTCGATCATAATTGTTATTAGTTTTTATTAATGTGTCAATGTCCAATCATACGTCCGTAAGGCTTAGTTATGACCAAACATAATAGCCAACAACAAATTATATAAAATTGTATTTTAATAATAATTGATAAAATAAAATAAGGACATAAGATGATGACGTAACTCGTCTTTCATATTACACGATCTTGCCAAATAGTTAGAGTTTTTGTGGTGAAATAAGTTTTTGCCAGTAAAATAAGAGGTTAACACCACATAGCAAATGAGAACAGTAGGTTATTAAAGAAAAAATATTTTACTTTATTGTTTCAATACAACTAATTAAAATCTGCATTTTTATGGTGTTAAAGACTTGTATATTAGCTTATGATATGTGTATAACTCATGAAAACAACATACAAATTGTATAAGAAAAGCTGTTTCCCCTCGCATTATTGACTACACAATCAGTATTGTACTTATTTAATAAAACCTTAATTAAGTTGTTTGTTTACCTTATATTGTGTTGATTGTAGAAGATAATCTTTAGTTCCAAACACACGAAGGTTGACTTATTTATTGTCTCTAAAAAAGCATTATTTTTTTAGTGTTATAAGAAATTATAAAAAAATGTTAAAAAAATGGTTTCAAGTTATAAGCTAGTGAACTGAGTTGTTTAAAAGTTTTTAGAAAAATTTATTATTTTTAATGAGAATTGAGTTGTTTAAAGATTTAAAAAAATAATTTTAAAAAATAGTGAAAAACTCTTTTAAAGAATAAAATAAAGATGTGAGATGGAAAGGGATACCTAAAACTTGTAATTTGTTAAATTTGACCACTACAGAAGTAAGACTATACATATCCTTTAATTTAATTTGTAATCATTTTCTTAAAAACTTTAATCATATCTTTTATTTTTATTGTTATTATTTTATTATTACTATTATTATTATTGTGTCTACAACCTTTTTTTTACATATTTTACCTCAATCTTTTAAAATATTGTAAATTTGGTTCTTCTATTATATTTTTTTAAAATTAGATTTTCAAATAATTATTTTATTATAGTGATAAATTTTAACCGCCAAAATTAATAAAATTAGGAATGATTTGAAAGTCCCGTATAATGCTTTCATTGAGTTTTGTGGAATTGGACAAAAAGAAGATCAATACTAAATGGAAACAGACACTCCCCTTAGCTGGAATGCCCATTGATGTAACTCCTCAACTAGATCTTAACCAAACCATTCTCCAACCGCTCCATGAAAACCCATATGTACATGTTTTTAATGTCATGTTGAACCATGAAAACATCAAACTTGATATCGGATTTATCAAAGTCTGAAACAACACTATTGTTCCTAAAATCTTTGCCTTGCACTTTTCAAGCAATGTTGGCTTAAAGTAAAATCTGACGAAAAATTAGGCATCCCATATTCTATGAATCCACTTGATGCATTTCCTTTCAACTTTAGAACTTTAGGGAGTTGGAGAAAACTCTCAATCTCATGGTCAAGGATGCAATGACCTAGGAATGAGTACTAACAGTGATGGGAGATTGATGATTTTGTGCATGATCATTAATAGCTGAGAGGATAAAGTAAAAAGAAAATAAAACTTATAATTGTGGTGGTTATAAATCACTATTATGTTAAAAGTAATTATTTTAAATGTATACGGTGATGATTCAAAATTGATGAAAAACATTAACATTCTTTATATTTAATGAAGGTATATGATAGAAGGACAAAATTTATAAGATTTTAAAAAATTAGAGATAAAATATGAAAAAAAAATTGAAGATAAAATTTTTACAAAAATAAGTTGAAAGCAAAATCACGATTAAGACTAAAATGAATTTAAAATTTTAATAATTCTGTGAGGTATTTTAATTAACTGAAATTACATAATTTCAATTTTCACTGAAAAGGTAAGAATTTTAAAATTCCTTGAGTTTCTTTCCTGTTTTTCAATTAGAACTAATGATAAATGAATATCAGACTTCATTAAACTATTTTGTTCTAGTTCATTACTTTTACTTCTAGATTTGTAGTTCCTTCCGCAGTCTACTTCCGCAGTCTACTCATCAGTAGACATAATGAATTTAATTTAAGATGTTTTATATGTTATTGTTAAGTTTGTTGTAGGTTAGTATGATACATAGATACTTATTGTTTTTACATTTGTTTTACAAGGTTGAAATGTTGCAAACTGAAGAAATTGGTGAGGTATCACTAGGTTAGAGAAGCACTACCAAGGATAGGTACCAACTGATGCTGAAGTCAAGTTATGGTGTTCTCGACAAACTAATCATAATGGCTTAAGAGAAATACATAGTTCATTATTGTTCAATATCACTTTATTTTTTTATATAATCATGTTTACACTTTTTTTTACATAATCGGCTTTACATGTTTACATCTTGCTCTAGGGTTAAAACTAAGATGAAAGGATACGGCTGTCAGTTTTAAAATTGGTGCATTAGGACTTTGGACATGCTTTTCACAGTGTATAACATGTCTTGAACACCTGGATGCCTACTATTACGACCATCTAAAAATAAGGGAAGTCACCATTGATTCAGAAATTGGTGGCCTAGAATCAATGGAAGTCAACATGCTTGGTTGCAAATATTATGTGTTAAATATTACAGTATATGCTCACTTAGTGCTGATTATTAGTCCTGTTTTGGACCATTTTATTTGTGGGTTGCTCAATGTTGGAGGCATGAGTTCATGGAGTATCAGCAACATTTAGGCAACTTTGGCATTATAGTTGGATTAATCTCAATTGCCAAAGGATACATGTATTATGTAGCTTGAGAGTGTTATATAATTACTTTATGTAAAGATGGGATTATCTTTATGTGTCAAATATTGCTCAGCTTAGTTATTGCATAAGATTTTGCATTGTAGTCAACTATCTCCAAGACCAAGAGTTGTATTACAATAGTTGAAGAGGTAGGGATTTTTATACGAGAGTAATGATCAGTATTTATAGAGGATCTCTGTGTAAAGGAGCATGTTCTGTTGTGTAGTAGTGTGTGTAGAACCTTAAATGCAGGTGCTAGAATGTATCACGCACTTATAATTTTTCGTGATCTTAATGTCCTAATAAGACTTAGATGGAGTGATGAGGTAACAACATGAAAACTTACCATGTGATTTGAAATGACTTCTTTGACCTATTGATACTTTAGTGATTACTTTTATCAGAAAAACCAAACTCCACGCCGATGTCCGGTCTATCTTGTATGCAGTAATTTAAGTTGCATGGGAAGAAAAGTAGAACACTCCATTGGGTTAATAGATGATACTAAAATATTAGAAAGGGTTCTCTACTTTATAAATAGGCTTGTTGGGGTCTTAGCGTATCAGGTGAGAAAAATGCAAGCAACAAAATTGCTAAGCAAGCTGCATCAGTATTTTTTTAATGGTACCTTAGAACGATGCCATTAATTTGACGATGCAGGAAAGAGCAGTTTCAATGAGCCTTTGTTCCTTGCGGCTTCTTCCCAGCTAAGTATTGTTTCACAATTAGATGGCATAGGGGCTGAATCCACAAAACCTTACGTTTCATCCTTTTATCTGGATGAAATGTTATCATCCTTATGTCCTTCTTGAATAAATATTCTAATATATTTTCTACCTTAGCAGTATTCTGTACGAGCATTTTAGCCAAATTTCTCAAATGGGTTTAACTTTATATGTCATCTTCTTCTGGACTTGAACCCTCTGTTCCCAATATTGTCTAATAAAATACTACAACTTAGAAAGGTGAAAATATTGTTTTAGTTGTCAATATTTTATTGGGTACAGGATTTAGGGCACAGAGACTAGACAGATGATTAGATGCCCCCTTCTCGCTTTTGAGTAGTGTTATAAAATCTTACTCATCTGATCATTCGAACCAGTTTGAATATTCGATTAATTATGCATTTAACTCGTTTTTTTTGTCATCAAATCGGCTTAAGCAGGTGAAATTTTCTTTAATTGAACCGGTGATCCAATTTAAAATTTCAAAACCATGTCTCAATTCTGTGTTCCAATACTTGCACTGTTGTTTTGTACATGTCTTTCAGTTCTGCTTTCCAAAGTCTGCACATTTCTCAAATCTCTGCTGTGCCTATACGTACGTGTCAATATCTACTACCCTCAGTCTCACATAACTATAAAATTTAATAAATATTTTAAATGTAAATAACTTTTAAAATATATAAAATAGAGTATTTTTCATTTTACTTTTTTAAAAAAATATTTTTATTTTTTAAAAATTTAAATATTTTTATTTTTATTTTTATATAACAATATTAATTAATGACATAACAATATTTTTTATAATTTAATAATTTATTATGTTATTAAAAAATTTAAGATAATTATTTATATTTTTTTAATAAATTATATTTTTAAATTTTTATCTGTTTAAAATACTTAATAATATTAAACTAATTAATGAAATATTTAAAAATATAAATTGACAATAAAATTAGATATAATTATTCTATCATATTTCTTATTTCTTAATAATATAACAAAATATTATTACGTCATCATTTAATTATATTTTTTAAAAATAATAAT
>JAMLFT010007716.1:0-14497 GCA_026544285.1 Pachyrhizus erosus | reverse complement strand
TATATATAAATAACTATATCTATGAATAAATTTATCTTTATAAAAAGTTATATATTATAAAAATAATTAAAATTATTATACAAGAAATTGGAATTAAAAATAATCATTTGTTTCTTAAACATATAAGAATATGATATGAATATATTAAAAATATAAATATAAAATAAATCATATTTAAAATATCAATGTAAATTATCTCTTAAACATTTCTTAAAAATTAAAAATATAAATATTATTTATATAATAAAAATGTTTGTAATCAATTCTAATTTTATTTTGTGTTTGAATTTGAAGTATCATATTGAGAGTAAATTATGACTTCTTAATTTTTTTTATTAAATTTGACTATGTATTCATTTACTAATTTTTTTCTTAAATTGTATTCAAGTAAAATATTAAGGATTTTAATATGAATATGATTTTTAAAAAAATTATTAAATATTTTATGGATACCTATGGGTATTTATTAGTGAATATTTGTGATTTTTTTAATATTCATGATTATTCATGAATATTTAATAAAAAAATGAAAATAATTTTAAAATATTTAAAAATCTAATTTAATTATATTTTTAAATTCTTTAAAAAAATTAAAATAATAAAAAATAAATTATTGTTATTAAAATTAATAAAAGTTACGTTTAAATGTCTAATTTTTTTTTTAACAAAGTTTCAATATTTAAAAGATATTTACATATTTTAACAAGTAATAGATATTTGTAAGTATAAATATGATAATACTTGTATTCGTTCTATTAATAAATGATTATATCTGTACTTATTATTTACGAATATTTATTAGTGATATTTTGTGTTTATTGTAAATTTATCTATAAATATATGTGAATACAAATTTTTTTATCATCTTTAAACATATTTATATATTAAGTTATGTCTAAACATTTTATATTTGTGCATTATATATTACATATATTAATTATAAAAAAAATTTACATTTAATATTATTTAGAACATAGTTTATAACAAACATTAATTATTTTTAATAATATTTTTATTTACTAATATCTTACATAAATATTTGTATATTAATTTAATACGGAAACCTATTATCTATTTTATCTATATATTCGACGCGGATGATAAATAATTATTAAAACTATTCGATTAGGATGATATTCATTGATTAATAATTTTTTCAAAATGGAAATAATTACTTTATCCTATAATACTTTTAGATACAAAGGTTTGTAAATAAAAAATTACATTATAATTATTTTTTATGTAATACAAAAAAAATTATTTACTCTTAAAATTATAAATTTCTGAAAAAATAGTATAAACATTTTACATACTAACTAATTTTTTTATATATAAAAAGTAAGATATTATAAAAATAAATACTTAATACCTATACCTTTTTTAAGCCTACAAAAAAATCCCTTACGTTTTGAAACTGCCACAGCTGGCCCCCTTGGACGTTAACGGCGTCATTAACGTTAAGATTAGACGATCATGTGACCTGCACGTGCTCTTTAATGACTTTTTTTTTTGGGGGCAAAAAATGCCCTCATCCTTCCATTTAAACTTTGCTTCTATTAACGTTAAAAAAGGGGAGGCACAGAGGGGGGGACTTCATTTCTGATCGAAATGAGGTTCGTTTATGTTTTTTTTTTTTTTTTCAAATTAATTTACACATTCAAACCTTATGGATAACATCAGGTTCATTTATGTGCATAAAGCTGGTTATTTTTTCTGATGCAACCTATTTCTCCCCATACTCTATTTTTTTCGTTTTGACTTGTTAGTGGAGGTAGAAGTTGGGCTTTGTTTGAATGCAATTTTTAGTGTGTGTAGCCTTATTTCATTGTGTTTGAGGTTGTATTTGCATTTGTTGGAGTTCCCCCAAATTTGGACTGAAGACGTGTTTTATTGTGTTGCCTGTAGGGTGTTTGTTGAAATGTCTCAATGAAGGGCTGCTTCTTCTTCAAGATTGAAATATGTTTAAAATGGTGTCAGTCTTGATGAGGAGTCCTTATGATGGAAACAGTTTCTTCAACAAGAACCTTATTGTTTATGGAGTTGGATTCTTGGTTGGAACTATATTTGGTGTGACTGCATTTTTCACAACCAAAATGTCAGAGCCACCAGAGAAGTGCTTATTTCCTTGGCTAATTCAGACAAAAGGGTCTCTCCATTAGTCCAATTTTATGATTTTTTAGGCTTTGATTGTTAGTATTTTGAGCCAAGAAATTATGATAAGATTCGTGTACCTATTAGCAAATGACAATATTTTCCTAGCAACTAGATTTGAAGCTATGATAGATTGGTGCAAATTTACTAGTTGTATAGTCCTGATGCTCTTTTTGTACCCAGCTTTATTTGGGTAATGGAATTTCTTGCACGTACACTTCATTGAATCAGAAGTGACATATTATCTTGAATTTGTTTAAATATATATTTTAATCCCATGGCTTGTATAATATAGGATACAAGTTCACTGTTGTTTAGTCCCTCATTTCGACGGTGGTTATAAAATCCCTCTACCAGAATGATTACTTCCCCATTTGCGTGAAGAATAGAGAGATCATACATTACCAAAACATATAACTTTTCCAAATGTAAAACGACTAAAGAATATTAAATAATGGAAGCAAAATAATATTAATCAGAAGCATAATATTGCACTGAAATAAACCAAATTAGAGAAAGTGCATAATATTGTCTTTACATAGGTAATAATAAGAAGTATAAGTGTTCCCAAAAAAGTAACATCAAGAATGCCACTTGTAAATAATATCAGTCATGTTATCTAAAAAAAAAGCTCCTTCTACACAAGTATTCCTATATCAATTTCTGTAAATCACCTTTTGCACTGTACTAAGTTGAGGCCAATCCACAGAATAAGACGCCTCATTCTTGTTGCCTATACATCACATGTATGTCAATATATACCAAAAAAAATACTATCAGCGATGAAAATCCTGTCTATTTCCTGACTTTGTTTTTTGCTTTTGGCTTCTTTTTTGGCTTAGCACCATTGGTTGTAGTGAGTCTGCTGCATTTTTTTTACAAAGCATAATCAGTTTTTTAATTAAATAACCAAAAATAAAAATGCATTACATAACAGACACATACAACATGGTTCCTAATTTGGTTTGATTGAGAATGCTGAGTAGGCATAGGTTCAGTTTTTTCAGGATGGGCAGCTGGCTGGAGTAGAAGCAGTTTCTGTAGCATTTGCCTCTCCACTGGTAGCACCTTCAGCAGTTGATCGCATCTTTTGCACCAAAATGTCCACATTCCCTGGGTTAGGGCCCATGTACGACATGTCTTCCTCATCCATCCTGTACAGTGTGTTTCACAAACAAAAGGAAACAATAATAAACAAATTACTACTCCATAACCCCAAAAAATATATAAAAAAACTAGTGGTCTGCTTCATTAAACCACCAACGGAACAAAAAAGATCATAACCACAAGAATAAGTAAGCATACCTTTTAAAGATTCATGAAACCCTCAGAAAAAAACGGCAAAAACCTTCCTTTGTAGTACGTTTGTCTATTCCTTCCAAGTAAACAAAATGCTAAATAGTTGCTGCCTTCTCCTTTGCAGTAAACAAAATCCCAAATCGTCAGCTACTACGCTTCAATATGAATCAAATCGAAATCCTTCATTTGTAGTGCCGCCCCCAACCTAAACCAGAATTGGCTTTCACCCATGAAACGAACCAAAAACTGCACCCTCGTCACTCTCCAAGGCGATCATCCCCAATTTTCACCAACCGTGCAAACCTATCTATTTTCTAATTCTTTACTCGTTAGGTGATAAAGGGCAACTATGGAATAACAGAAAATTCTTTTTTTTCTTGTTATTATTTTTTAAAAAAATTGACGGAATTTAGACGGAGTCACACAAAGGGGTGTATAAGTAATGCTGAAAAAGAAAAAGGTATTAAATGTAATTACTGAAAATCTCAAGAGATTTCTATAATTTACTTTATAAAAAAAATATCTATTTAAATTAATAATTAAATAACATGAAAAAAAAACAAATATATGAGAACCTGTACGAACTCACAGTTAGCGATGTAGCTTTTCATTACAACTAAAACCTTACACCACATCAAATTCAACACAAGATCTTTTTCCTTGGAGAATGGACTCGATCCCTCAGAATGCCAACATACGTATGTGTCAATTTTGTTTCTTTTTTCCTTTTGGACTTTCTTCATTTGCTTCTATATATACAGATGATGGTGGAGCAGAAGGAAAACGACGTTATAAAATTAGTTAGGTTATAGATATAAGAGATCAATTTGTTTGCAGTTAAGTGTTAAATCTGATAAGATTGGTGGTGAAGTGAAAATGTGCAACCAAATGGGGTCAGTCTTACTTAGTAAGGTTCATTTGGATCCACAGCTGAAGAGTAGACCCTGTTTTAATTTGCTGAAATATATTGTGTCATGTGCTCCAGCATTCAAGATTGTCGTCAAAGAAACTAATGGCTTGTCAAAGTGGTAACTAATAGAGTGCGGGAGATTAACGCGTTTTGGTGGTGTTTTTATATTATATTAAAATCTATTTTTCACTGATATTTGAAAAAAAAGAAAAAACCATTATTTCCGTTTTATTTCTTATTTGTAAACAAATTTGTGTGAGATAGGTCGCATGCATGTGAGTGCTTGCACAACATATATCTTCACACAGAAGAATTATGAATTTGCCATACCTGCACTTTTGTCTTCTTGTGCAGCTCATTACAATTTGCATCTTGTCAGCTACAACGCCGAGCAGGTTGCATTATTTCATATTCTTGCTCCAACTCCAAACACAAACCACTGCTTTTGTATTATTGGCCCAACTTCAGATATTATTTCTTTTGCCATTCGTTTTAATTCTCTTTCTCTCACACACACAGTCTTTTTCTTTTTCTTTTCTTTTTTGCAAAATGGTTTATATGGGGAGCTTTGAGTTTGGGCCCATGTTGTTAACTGGTTATTTGTTGAGTTTGAAGATTACTCATATCCTAGTTAATGGGGTAGGGTCATTTTGGCCATCATTGTTAATGGTAGATAATTATGTGAGAACCTCTCAATATTCTTTTAATATAAACAAACAAATAGATACAAACTTTGAGCTGTTCAGTTAGTTCAATTAAACTTGTTAGTTCTTCTAACTTTTAACTCTTTTGGTTGGCATGTCAACTATTATTTAAGATTAATCACTTCACATTTATTTCTTATAAAAAGCTTAAATTTTGATTTTTTTTTATTCTACTAAAAAATTTATACAGTGACAATTCTTCTGTCAAGTCAAAGTTGTATTCTTTATTTTAATTGTTTTGTTAATTAACTGATAACTATGCTTATTCTAATATCATTTTTTCAAGGTGTAAAATTATTTGTTAAGCTTGTTAATAATTTACACAGTTAATTTTACAATAATCAGTTTAGAATGAATATACCAGAAATACAATGATACTAAGTTTTCATCTTTTTAGTAAAAAAATGTTATCTTTTAAACCTGAAACTCAATTTCAAAGGTTAGACCCTGCTTGAAGTAGTTGTAAGTCTACATTTTTTTATTTTCAAATTTAAATTAAAAAATAAAACTTATTTAAAAAATAAGAAAGTAGAAATTCTTTAAATAAATTTTAATATCATTTTAATGCCCATTTAGAAATAAAAAAAATATTTTAATTTTAATTTTAAGTTTTTAGAAGTTGACTCATCTCCATCAATACTTTATTCCACTCTTCTTTATCCCTACTTAATTTTTTTCTAGTCTTGCTCAATCTTTGCTAAAGATGATAAAATGGGTTAGGTTGACCAATCTAACTAAAACTAACCAAATAAAATCAAGGTTGGAGTTTTTTATTTTGAGAACAAATTAAATCTATATTTTTTTTGGTCCAATTTAGTCATGTCTTAATTTGGACTTAGCCTACAAAAGTTCATATAAAACCTAAAATGAATTTGAGTTTTTTGGCCTAATTTATTATAATATGTGACCTATAGCGAGCCTGCAACTAGCTAGACCTAAGCTTGCTCAATGAAATGTATGGTTTAGACTTTTAATTTTAGGGCATGAATTAAATTTAAACATTTTAGCTTGATTCAATCATGACTCAATTTAAGCTTAGCCCACAAAAGTTTGTACAAATTAGGTCATCACCAAGCTTAAACTTCATTTCAAAAGTTCAAATTGAATTTTTGTTTTTTTGGCTTGACTCGCATTGAACTTACGATTAACCCAATCTAAAACTTGCTTGATGAAATATTGAATTTGAGCTTTCCATTTTTACTACAAATTAAATCAAGTCTTTTTATAGCAATTTAGGCATATATAGTCTATAAATGCTCATGCAAAGTAGCTTTTTAGTGAGCTTGAACTTGATTTTAAAATTTTGAATTGATTTTGGATTCTCATTGTAGTTTATGATCCACATTTAACTTATGAATAGTCTAGTCCAATCCTAGTTCACTTAATAAAATGTAGAATTTGGACTTTAAATTTTAAGTACAAATTAAATCTAAATTTTTTAATTTGATTCGACCATGGCTTGATTTGGATTTAACCTTGTAAAAAGTTAAATCTTTTCTATTATAATTTTAATCTTATTTCATAGTTTCTTATAACAGTCTTCTATAAAGAATCTTATATCTTTTTAGTACACTTTTTAAAAGAAAAAAATATAAGATTGATAACATATCTTTAAATCTAAAAACAAAAATAAATAAAAATGCAAACTAAAAACTAATTTTACTTTTTATAAATTTAAAATTTTAAAAATAAAAATCACTTCAAATGGGACATTAATTTTAATGTAAAAATATCTTCGAATTCATCATAATAATTGATGGTGATTGAATAATATAGTAATAAATTTTTATACAATTTTATTTTTTCTGAATCTTTTAAATAATTTTTTAATAATTTAATTTAATTTTATTCAAATTACAATTTTTTGTACATTTTTACTAGTTTTTTTTTTATCCTTGCAATGTTTTTCGTGTACATTATAGTAAAAGTCACAATATGACATATTATGAATGAATTTTATTAGAAGATAATTAATTACTTGATTTTATTATGTATATAATTTAAATTAAAAAGTTAGTTTTATTACATTCTTCTTTACTTAAAAAAAATATTCTTCTATAGAAGATATATTCTAAAAGAAATAAATACAATATTATAAATGGATTTTCTCAAATAAATGCATGAGCTCTTGGACTGGAACACGATCAATAGCGCCAAAAACAGTTCACCAGAAGAAACGGCCAAAGGACATAAGAATCTGACTCCATGCTTTCAGTCCATTAATTTCTTTATTATTATAATGACTTCATTGTATAGATAAGAACACAACCATAGCCTTGGTGGAGAGGGAATTCCACTTCCCTCAAACAATTTCAATGGCCAGTGTTGGTGCTATAATTACGTTCATGAACGCTGGTTTTAACAAATAATATTTATTTTTAAGGTTGGTGAAAATATGTAAGTGTAACAGACCTATGTTCATTAAGTTGGATATTTAAGTTTGATCCATTATTTATTATAAATCATTTTTTTAAGTTTATTTGACTTTTTAAAAATCTAACTTGATCTATTAAATTTTTTATATAAGTATGATGTATTCATAAATAGAGTAATCGATTAATAGCTTCACGAGAAAAATAATTTTGTTAAATAAATTATAAAATATGAAGCTCAAAAGCACTACTTCAAGAAGCATGGAATGGGTGAAAAAATAGATAGGTTAAATTATATGAGAACGTAGTTCATTTATATGATATAACTTTATTTTTAATGTTTAATGAAAACAATTTTTATGATATCTTTATTAAAAAATTAATTAGTTTTTAATAGTTTGTCAGAAGAACATTTAGTAGGGGAGAAATTTTTTCATATATAAGAATCATGATTTTTGGAAACCTCAATTCCTAAGAATCATAATTTCTAACAATATGTAACATAAGTTTGATTAGTTTTAGTATGTTTCTTGAGAATTAAAAATTCTCATGTTTGGTTATATTATAATTTTTTGGGGTACATGAGAATATTTTATAAGTGTACTCTTTATTAAAATAATTTTATGAAATATTTTTATTCCAATTTTATTATAAATATAACACTTGTAGGATGTAAATATATAATGGTTAAGATGATGAATTTTATTTTTTTGTAGGACGTAATCGTGCCATAATTTAACATAAAAAAATCAATTAAATTAATCAACGACTTATATAGGATTAAAATATTATTAAAATGAATAAAAAATATCAATGAAATACATTTTTATAATTTAAGTATTGGCTATTGAGGAGTTGTTTTCTAAATTGGTATTATATATGGTTTAAAATCAATCTAGTTTTAAAAAATTACAACTTATTAATTTATAAAGACTTATAAAAACTAATCACTTAGTTGTCATCATCCTTTATTGTTTTTGTTCTATCATGTTTGAGATTTTGATTTAAATTTAAATTTTTATTCTTATTAATTTTATAAAATTAAAATATTTCTAACAATTTATTATGAGGTCAACATAGTTACTCATAAGTACGTGTTTATTCTAATAGATGCAACCAAAATGCAACGACAAACTGTATCAAAAAAATTCTCAGCCCAACTAATAATAATTTAAAAAACACAAGTTCTCTTATTAATTCTTTTAAAAATTATACAAATACAAAAAAAATGTCATATTGTGTAAGACCACAAAACACCATACAGCATATATAATCGAAAAAAACTAGGCCAAAAAAATTTAACAAAACTGATAAAGTCAATTTAACAACTAAGAAAAAGCAAAAAAAATTAATTAAACAAAAACTTGACCTAACAATATAACTTTGAGGAAAGACAATGCAAAAAAATAACATAATGCATATTCAATAATAAGAACTAAAACTTTTAGAATAACAAGAATCTTCGCAGATATTAATTTGTAATTGTAAAAATGGATAATGAAATCATTTTACGATTAAAATTTTTCTTCCACCGGAGAAAGTTGGATTCACGCCGCTGCCCCTTTTTCAAAATGATTTTGTGAAAAAAGTTAGCTAAAAGTGATTACCGAAAATCATAATTTCTTGACAATATGTTTTTATTATTTGCATAACAAATGTGAAAATCATAGTTTTCCAAATCAAGATTTTTAAGATAGTAAAAAAAATTGTCTACAAAAGATAATGTTAATAAAATTGTTAAAATTCTTTTGTATATTTATTAAAAATACTCCCTACCAAGTTTAATAAACTTATAGACTTAACTTTTATGTACGTTAACACACTTAATATTTTAAAAATAAATAATTATATAATTTTAACAGTATATTATAAAAAATAATATAATAATAATATTAAAAATAATATTTATATTTATTTAAATAGGTTGACATATTTGACCTAAAATATTTTTTGAATGACAGAATCTAATTTTTTAGTTAAATAATTTTTTTATAACAAAATTAACTTAATTTATTTTCTAAAAAAGCTTCATCTAACTTACTTTAACGTAGACTAAGTCATAGATTTTTTTATAGTTGATCTGACCTATTTTTACTAACAAAACCTGGTATTAATATTATCGTTTGTGAAAAAAATAAATATATTTATGAGTTATTGTTAACAATTTTTCTTTAGAGATAACATAAAAAAAGTAATGTATTGATAATGTTAAATAATTTTATATAGTTATTTAATAAAAAAATAATAATAACATAATTTTGTTGATTTTATAATAATTATTTAAAAAATTATATCAATAATAATTTATAATTAAATAATAATATAAAATTATTTTATATTGTCATTCAATAATCATTAGACTTAATAAAAAAAATTCACAATTGTTTTGGAGATGTATTTTTTTCATATTACTTGAATATCTTAACATGCTTTGGAGATATAATTTGGTGAATTAATTTTGATACGTTTTTATATTTAAAAATTGTAGTAACTTTTTTGTTGGACTTGGATCTGCAAATGAAGCGAATAATTTTAGTTTTTAAAGGTCATGTGCTAATGTTATTGTGTCAATCAACGGAGTTGGGATGTTACGAAGAAAAACAAAATTAGGGCTATTAATTTGGTCTAATTCAATCAATTTGGGTCAGAGGTTTTTTATGGGCTCAGATAATTTCATATGGATTGACAATTCGTGGGCATTGTTAATGGTACCCATTTTGTCTTAATTTTTTATTTTCTTATGAAAATACTCTCCACTGAAACACTCTTCCATTGTCTACAACATAAAACAAAAATGAGATTCCTTTTTGTTATCAGGAGGTGAGAGATTCCAATACAAAACAATTTTATTTTTTTTTGCGTTGTATAATTAATTTTAAATATAAGTTTTTTAAGTAATCAAATCAACGATGATATAAATTATTTTTTAATTAAACTTAAATAAAATAAATTTAAATATGAATTTAATTTCTAAAAATTTGCTTTTTAAATTTTGGTTTTTGTAAAAGATTTTATTCATTTCTAATTCTTGTAAGTTTGAGTTTTTTTTTAATTTTAGTTTATTTTTAACGTTGAATATATATTGAACGTGTTATTTTATTCTTTTTTTAAAAAGCAACACCTTGTAAACTTATTCTAGAATGATTGTATCATAATTATATAAAATTACATTTCTAAAGGTGGTATATGAATGAGACAACAAATATAATAGGATAAATCCTAAATTTTTTCATTATATTTAATTTACAATCTCCAAATCAACAATTTCTTTAAAAATTGATAAGTGATTAGTTAAAGAAGAGTCTTTAAACATATGATGAGGATAGAGATGATGTTTCAAATGCAATTTATTGGTAAGACTTTTAGTCATACAAAACTACTTTAATTTTAGTCATAGTGAAACAAACAAATTTCTCCTTTAAAATATATTGTAAAATTTAATTTGATAGATAAAAATAAATATGACTTATTATTTTATAATCCATATGTTATATCTCCTCATGCATCCTAGAGAAAGTCATCTTGTCAAAATCTTCTAAGACATCATTTAAATTTATTTGTGCAACATGTATCTTAATCTACCATAAACAAAAATCTAGTGTCACAATTCAACGAACAGATTATCTATTTCACAACTTTGATATCAATTTTTTAGAAGTAATACACAATAGAGATAGAAAAAGAAAAATGAACACAATGATTCACACATGAAAAATCCTTGGTGGAAAAAAAATCATAAATAAATAAGCAACAATTCACTATATTAAAGATTGATAAAAGAAAATTACAAAAAGATACCTTTTTTTTAAAATATACAATAAGGTAAATATTACAACACTATTATATAAATACATATGGGATCAGATAAAGAATTTGAGTCATGAATTCTAACAATAAGATTTTTAAAATTTTAATTATAAAAATTAATAAATTTATGATGATTAAATACTAATGGATATATTATTTATTCTTAAAAATAAAGCATAAACAAAAAACCGTAAATATCAAATGTGAATTAATGTTGAAAGCAAGAAGTGTAAACAAGAAGATAGTGACATTATTCGTACAACGGAACAAGGCACGTTGAAGACATAAGAATTATGGGTTAGCTTAGATGTATGAAGTTGTATTATAAAGTAACCATCTAGATTAGATATTGGGTTATCTCATGTCTGGCACGAGTTCTTTTTGAGTTTGATTAGACCCCTATAATCAAATTCTATTAAGTATTCCTCGAACTCAACACAAGATCTGAAATTAGATTGATTGAGAAGACTCTCCGGTAGCAAATGCTTATCAGAATCTCAAATAGTTCATGTACAGGCATAAGCTTTCTCCCAAAATCACAAGCAATGATGTAAATATAGCAATAAAGTTGACTATCATTTCCCATTACAAAGCAAAAGTGAAAAATGTAATTATTCAAGGATGGGGTACAAAGGAACATTTAAACTAGACAAAGCTTTTGATAATTGATGTGCCTTTAAAAACTCTTATTATAATTTCCCCTGTTCATTGGATCTACCTCTCTCATTCAAAACACTTGCTAGATGCTTATAAGCTCTATAAATAATAATATAATAACTAACTATCCCAGCAAGTAATGAGGAATGAAAATGTAGAGTTTATCTTAATAATGACATTTTATTGGCTACTAATCTTCCATATATGGAAGGCTACGTCATGAAAGAGACACTCATGTTTTTGTCATAATCACTTATTACTTTAACAAGACGAAAGATAATTAAGTTGATATTAACTAAAATTTATGAAATATGCATGTGCTTGTGTTTCCAACTTTATGAGGATAATTTGAGGGTCTTCTCAGATTGGAACTTTTGTGAACCTTAATAGATAGATTCTGGCATCCAACAAATGAAGGTGGGAGCTGGCCGGCCACAAATTCTTCTCCATCATAGTTGTACTACTGATACTTCTTCTCATAGGAACTTCCTAATTACTTAACTAAGGAAGATATTCTATTTCTGATCTTGAGGGACAAGAACATAATAAATTGTTTAACTTGAAAATCCCATACCTTGTCATAATTGTGAAAGATGTCTCATCTGCTTCCAATGTTAATAACCTAATGCATGTAAGTTTTTAAACCAACCAAAAGGGGGAAGCTACCTTAAAACAAAAATGTTTTAGTTAGTTCGTTAGTTTGCTGAGGGAAATTATTTGAACTTAATATATAGAAATAGATCAAATCATTTCTAAAAATTCACACAAGTCAATAGGAAGAAAACTATGTTAATAATATTACGACTATGAAATGATATAATGACTAGTAAAAGTGAATAATTAATACTGCATGATGCCCAATAAATAGAATTAAGAAGAGAATATAATGCGTAAATCCATTTTATTTATGCTCATTTTTTTTTAAAAGATCGTTATTGTCTCATATTCTATGATATAGATTTATTAACAAAATCATGCTTTGTATTATATGCTATGGATTTTAATTTATTAAAATCTGTCTTTTTGTTTATCTTTCTTTGAAGTAGTAATTTGTTGCAAATTTAAAAAATAAAATAAAATAATTAGGAGGATGTGAAACCTCGTTAATTATATGACTTTTGATGTTATAGCAATTGTAAATGGAAAAGAAAATTTAAGAGTAATACAAAAAATCATGTCATATTCCTAAAAGTTGACCTTGGGTATGGAAGGCTTGACAGTTGACATAAAAGCCTTTTTAAGTTGATAGTATTCATCAAAGTTGCTTCCAAATCTTCCCATGCATTTGCCTCGGCTGTTCATCGGATTGATTTATTGCGATTTAAATTAAATAAATTATATTAGATTAAATTGGTTCAATTAACTATTTTCTATTTTAAATCTGAACCAGATTAATTATAATAATTAGTTCAATTCTCAAATTTATTTATTTTTAATTTGAATCAACCCAATGGTCCAACAACATATTTTATATCTATTGGATTAATATATTTTATACATTATAACATAATTTTTTTTTCTATTTTTATCTTTTCTTTCTTTTTTTCATTTTAATTTTGATCTTATTATGAATTTATTTAGTATTATCAAATGTCTTAATTAATATAATCTTGTCATCATGTAATTTTTTTTACTATATTTTGGATAAAGAATTTAATGGTATATATATATAAAGAGATAATTATAAAAATAAATGTTAAATAAAATAAATAGTTAGTCATTAAAAAATATTTTTATATTCAATTAAT
The DNA here is from genome assembly GCA_026544285.1 of Pachyrhizus erosus. Lineage (NCBI taxonomy): Eukaryota > Viridiplantae > Streptophyta > Magnoliopsida > Fabales > Fabaceae > Pachyrhizus > Pachyrhizus erosus. The sequence goes on along the minus strand of JAMLFT010007716.1, from coordinate 849 downwards.
ATAAAATAGGAAATAAGTGTAGATAAAGATTTAAAAAAGTATAATAATTTTTATTATTATAATCTAATAAATTAAACCAAATTAATTCAATTTTTATTAGATTAGTTTAGATTGATAAAAATAATAATAATAAAACTCAAACTAACCAAACCAATCCCATTAAAAATTACTAGTTCAAAATTGATTTTAACTAAATTTAAATCAATCTAACTCATCGACATCTCTAAATATTGTATTTAATTTTAACTAATTTCAAATAACAATATAGAGTGGAACCTTTGTCATTGAGGGTAATTCACGATGGACATATTCCAATCCATTTGAGTTTGGGTTTATTTATTTGGCAATTTTGCTTTTAAGCAATTAAAATTAAGGATGAGAAAATCATGAGTTAATAAGAAGAATAAAGAAGAAACTAAGAGATTAAGATGCACTTATTAGTTAGGATAATAGAAAGATATAATAAATTAATTAGGAATTAAGAACACTGCAAAAAATTAATAGTAAATGAAGTTGATGTTTATAACGAAACTAATAGGTGATGTGTATTTAATAAATAATGAAGATATTAAAATTAAGAAGACAAGTAAATAATAAAACCTTAGGTGACATAAAACAAATTTGCTGATATGATAAAAAAAATTGTACAATAAAACAAATGTTTAAATATATTTTTAACTTATGTAAATGTATCACATTTTTATTTTAATCTTTGTATATCAATATCATAACATGTATTATAAATTTATTTATTTATTATTTGTTGTTGAATGGGAAATCCCATTATAAATTTAATTTATATATAGATTTTGTTCACATGTATATATATATATATATTAAAATAAATTT